>VZRL01004594.1:80416-275115 GCA_013397895.1 Origma solitaria | reverse complement strand
GGGGGGGGTGCTGTTTTTTGTTTGGTTTTTTTTCCTACTATATCTCTTTTTGTTCTCAGGAGGCCCATTTAACTCTTGTACTGTTTTCAGTCAGACAGAAGACAAGGCTGATCTCATGGAACAATGAGGAAAAAAAAGTGAAGATCAGAGATGCAAAAAACAGCAAAAAAATTAGAATTTCCAATACATTCAATGAAACAACGAAATAGAGCTGATGCTTTAAATATGCTACAATAGGCACATGGCCTTGTGCAAGGTTGTGCTACAAATACACTTAAAGGAATACCTAGAAGTATCTCGATATCTAGAAATGCCCACAGAACGGCCCATCTGTCTGTTTCGTGTTCTGGTCTATATTTAGCTCACTGTTACCCTTTTGTATTTGTGTGTTGTATAATTTTGGCTCTTCTGCTTTGAATCTTAGCCAAAATAACCCTGGAGAAAAAAAATCAAAAAACTTGAAACCCAAGCCCCATTGTGCAAATATTTTAGAATGTTAAACAAGGCTTAATCCTATTCAGGAGAAAAGGACTTCAAGAGTTTTATTATGGATAGTGTGTTTATTATTGTTATTCTGTGCTGGTTGCTCATCTATCCTGCTGGAGCACAAAGCACATTTTGCACTCTGTGTGCTGGTAGATATCTCAATGCTTCATCTTCAGGCAGAAGAGTATATTTGGGTCACTTGAGGACAGAGTGTGGGTGGTGCTTGACAGTTTTTATAAACAAATCAAAATACCTCTGCTCTCCGCAGTGCCTCGTTAGCTGTGTGCTTTCCAAGCTCTCAGTGCTGAAAGTGTGGAAAGTTAGATCCCCTCCCAGCAAAGAAAGAGAGGCAAGTGTAAGTTTGATGTATTTCATCTGACTTCTGACTTCCTAATGGTCTAGCTCTTAAAATTCCCTCACCCCTACTCTATCACTGCACAAGGAAGTGCAAAATAAACATAACTTCTATCTTGAGAAGACAGCAGATAATTTGTGAGACCACAGATGATAGAGATGTTTCCAGCCTGCTTCTGCCTACACCCCTTTTTGAAGCCTTGATATTTAAATTGCACCCATTTATGCTCCCTTGTGCAGTGATGGAGTAGGTGTCAGCAGGAGATTGACTGGTGATACAGAGGTACAAGGCAGAAGAAGGGAACGTAATTTTCTGCACTTTCACACCAGTTGTGAATTTGGCACCTGACAAGTTTGTCAGATGTTCTTACTAGCTTATCCCATTGAAAGCCACCTAAGGCATCTCCTTCGGAGAGAATTTTTGTCCTGCTGTGTCTGAGTGGGAATATTGCTGTCAGCCACCATGTCCTGAATATCTTCTGTATCTCACAGATCTACCTGACTAGCAGAAGCCAATGTAATGGGCATTTATTTCTTTACTTCCTACCTTTCTACTGAGAGGCAGACTTCTTCATATGTTCCAGTGATAGGAAGATTTCATTACTGTGTTATTTTTTAGTGGTTGCAACTTCTTAGCTCACTCAACTACTTCAGCAGTAGTCTTGAAGGTGTATTCATTGCACGTTTATAAAACCACATGCCAGCAACTGCAGATATACAATAAAATTTTATAGCTGGTCTCAGTGCTACTAATGAAGAAATTGCCTTGTTTGATTGCCTAAGTATTTAAGTATTTAGTTGAATAACATCTTGCTGCCTATAAAATTGGATTTAATGATAGAAAATTAAGGCCAGAGGAGGTATTTTGGGAATTTTTCTTCATGATTTTTTTGGTGATTTGTAAAGAATGATTTTAAAGGACAAGAAAACAAGAAGAGTAACACTTAAATCCATTTTCTGTATGAAAGACATCACCATTTAAAAAATTTGTTAGATGTGGCCTCAGCAGTAGTAGCAGAAGTTCTCATGATAATTCTTTTTCCAGAGGCACCATGAGCTTTAGAGTCCAATTTATCCATTGATGTAAGAAATGACCCATGCTCATGAGTCTCTCAAGTGAGAGAACTGTTAAAGCAACACTAGCATTTCTTCCACTTCAGAAACAGCACAACTGCTCTCAAACTTCCATTTCCCCCACAGAAAAGCCCTACTTTCTTTAGTAAAATGGGAATTTCTTCGTAGTACCAGACATTTTGTTCCTTCCCTACCCGCCCTTCCTGTTCTGGAACCATTTGTCCCACCACTAGAACCCAGTTCACCTTAGCAGGTCCCCAAGCCATCTCTTGGCTCCTGCAGCTTCAACTCCTAATGAGTGTGACCGGAGCAATTAAACCAGGCAGTTTCTAATCTCTCTGAAGACAAGGAGGGAAATTTTACTTTCTATTCACAGCAGGAATAGCAAGCAGTTAGAGAGATGCAAATGTCTGATATTCTCTCTTCCTAGGATGCTTCTCATTGGGACTACATGGTTGAAGTAACTCAGGACAATTCCCCTAAGATCTCGTTCATGTCACAGACAGCTTCTGTCTAGATTGCACTTGGGAAGAAGAAAAGCCCTGGGATCTCCCAGTGTCTAGGCTGCTCTCCTGCCTTGAGGAGATCCTGAGAGAAAATATACCTTTTTTGTCCTTCAGAGATTTTCCCTCTCGGGAAGGTGACTCTGTACTGCCGAAAAGGAGAGTAAGAGTATAAAAAGCTTTGAAAGCAGGGAAGGAAAAATGCCATTGAGACAAGCATTACTGGGAGAGAGTGGAGAAAGTTCAGTATTTTTATATGTGTACGCAGAGGTTGGATGCAGAGAACAATCTCCCCCAGCATCTCTTCATGCTGACTTCAGTGGCAATTTTTTTTTTCAAAGCTTTCAGGGTTTGAACCCTGTTTAACACCTCTCTGTTGAGAAATTCTGCTGCTCAACAGTCAATGCCTAGTCAACAAATTGTGCCTGTGATTTTGCAGCGGGATAACATTGTAGATAAGACACACCTACTGGGCACTTTCAAGTTGTAATATTGTGTTAGTCATTGCTTTTATGTATGTTTATACACAATATCTGCCCGAAGGTACACATTGATTTCCAACCATCAAGAACACATTTAAAATTGGCTGAGTGCTTAACCTTTGTTCACAGAAAGTATATTTTAATATCTTTTTTGCTATTAAGACTTATTAGCTCAGGAGAGTTTGATATGGCTATTATCATCATCATGATTATTGATTTAAACTAAAATTTTTCTTGAGATTTTATTCCTTTTCTAAAGTTGAGTTATACTTGTAATTTACCTTCTGTTTTTTAATACGTGTGTTCCATTCACATGTATTGATTTAAGTGGATTCAACTGTATTTCAGGTAAAGATTTTCTGACAACTGAAAACAAAAATCTAATGTGGTGTTAGTTTACTTGTAACCAGTAATTTTGTGAATTTTGATAGTTAAAAAAAAAAAGAAACAAAAAGGAGATTAGAAACTGAGATTCACATTGCAGGATTAAATGCCTAAATCCAGGAGAACAATCCTGACAGCCTTCTTTCCAGTAGGAGCTAACCTCTGAAACACCTAAAATCAACTAGTGTTTCCATTCTTTTTCCTCTTCGTTCCCCAGCTGCTAAAAAGTAAGTTCCCTGGCAGCATGACGGGCTGAACAGTGAATTTTCCTATTTCTTCCCGAACTCAGCTGTCAATTCAGAGTTGTGAAGACTGAAACTCAGACTCCTTCCCCATCCCTGGAGAGGAGGAACCCCTCAGGGGCTCCCCTGACAGCTGTCACCCACCTGCAGCCACAGCGTGAAGCCCAGCAGCTGTTGTGCCCCTTTGAGAACAGTCGGATGGAGGGGCAGGGATGCTGTTGTCCTCTGCCCTTTGCCTGTTTTCCTCACGGGAAATCCATCCAGGCTCTGGCAGATGGTGTGGGCATGATGACCTTGCCAGGGCTCCCATTGGTCATATTGACTTGTCAGGGGAGCACTGGAACAGAGCCATTCTGTACCCCTCCTGTTAGAGCTCTGCAAAAAGAGCAAGGCTACAAGAAAGGAACATCTTGGTGAAGGTGTCCTGAGTCCTGATCCCTCATTTTCCCAAGTTTATTAATTTGATAAGTGGCATTGGAATTGTAGCCCAGGTCATATTCCAGTGCCCAGCTGTAAGACTGCCTGTCCGAGTTATAGGCTCAATTTTTTAATCTTGCCTCTGCTCATTTTGAACTGTCTGAAGTTTTCTGGGTCTGTCCTAATCGCCAGGATAAATGGGCATTTCTTGTTCAGATTTGGAAGAGAAAGATTAATCCATTTTACATAAAATTGAGCAGATTCAGTGACTATGGTAGTGAGAAAATACTTTCAGTAAATGTGTAAACATAAAAGGCAGCTTCAAATTTATATCACTTGACCCAAAAGGACTGATGTCTAGGAATGGTTAAAGTCATACCTTGTGGCATTATCACAGAATGGGTGGGTTGGAAGAGATCTTAAAGATCATCCCATTCCAACCTCTCTGCCATGGGCAGGAACACCTTCCACCAGACCACCCAACCTGGCCCTGAACACTTCCAGGGACGGGACAGCCATAGCTTCTGTGGGAAACCTGTTATGGGACAGCAGTGGCTACTGGGAGTGATGCCTTAGCTTTTGGCAGGGCACGAGTTTGTTTATAAATCCAGGCCTTAGTCTCCAGGTGACTTTTTTAGGTGCTTGTTCATTCAGAAGTTACCTACCATTTATTTACAACAGCCTATCTGAAAGATAGAGGCCAGAGGCTATTTCACTTGGAATGATCCCATGGAGTTTAATTGGTTTAAAGCAAAGAATTTTACTGCTTTGGAAGAATGTTTTTGTTCAAATAATTCTTGAGATATATTTAGTAGCCAAAAGGCCTTCCTTTAGAATTTTCATACTACCAACTGCATTCAGTGGTACTGAGATCATCTTCACCTGAAAACCTCTGATATGCAGGTGAAGCAGCCACTTTCTATTCTCATTTCACCAGACCAAGCTTTCTTTAGTCAGGTATGAAGTCACTGGTAATATTAAGAGGAGAACATCTTACCTGATTCCTGGTCCTGAGCTTTGCCTTTTCTTTTCCTCTTCATATTCATATTCTCCAGGCATTTATAACTCTCAAATGCAGATGGTATCAATTTTATTGTGCCCCCAGATGAAAGAAATCTAGAGTGTAAAAAAATTTACAAGGTTTTACAACCATGATAGAACAAGGCAATCAATTATGTCCTCCAAAACAACTCTGCTCATGTTCAGATATGGATTGCTGATGAATATCAGGAGCTGTGTGGCAGCAGGAAGGAATGTTGTGGTTCATGCCCCACACCTGCACCCAGGATTGATTCAAATGGCCATTATCATGTTTCAGAATGTGGTGGCAGTAAACACAAGGAAGATGTGCTGTGTCTAAGAGCCTCCCATGTCAAAATACACAACAACTTTGATTGATACGTACTGACTCACGGCCACATAGGAAGCATGTGAGATTTGTCAAGCAGGATTACAGCGGTAAAATTATTTACACTCCCAAAATGTTCAGAGTGGTAGAGTGTTTATGTGAAGTATCATGTTAATGGAACTACCAGAAAATCAATACCAGGATTTGGAGTGGATGCTATTTAATTTTTTTCCCTGGTTATACATCATAGTACATTTTTGTTATCCTGCATACACACACAAGTCCATTTTGTGTCAAGTTCATTGCAATACTTACAGTGATGTTGGTAGTTACCAACAGCATCATGCATTCACTTCTATTCTTCATAGGCATATACCCTCATCTCTGACAATTCTGTAATCATCAGCACACTTTAATGTATCAGACCAAATTTTGCTAATCTCCTTTTTACAGAAATCGGAACTGGGAAGTGGTTAAGGTAATGACTGAAGTGGGCTGAATTTCTTGCCCTACCTCAGCAATCATGAGTTTTTTACTATTTGCTAAAAGAGATAATTAATGATTTTTGTTCTGATCTGTATATTTCTGTTGAAGCATTTAGTATCTCAACTACTAATCACTCTTTCACTCTTTTGTCTCTGGCAGCCCAAATCTGTGTGGGGCTGGCAGCTTTAAGATATTTATAAATAATAAACAGACCATAGGATTTGATCCATGGTTAAAACAACATGGTTAAAATACATTCCTGTACCATATGTTTCAGGTCCATGGTAGGTGAATTTGTCCACTAACCTCTATGCTCACCAAGGCTGGAGTCCTTTTATTTGGCTAACAAATCTGATTGATTATTAAGTTCCTACACAAAAGCAATAGTCCTCTATAAATCAGCCTGAATAATAATAAGTATAGTAATGATTGATACATGAGCATTTATTTGTGTTCCTCTCAGTCACATTAATGGGATTTTGATGCATAAAATTCTTTTTATTCTAACAAGATTACATGGTTCAGAATGCAAAAATGCTCTTTCATTTAATCTAAAGGAGAAAAAGTCTTCCTTACATGGAACTATGTAATGATATCTATCGTGTTACACTAGAGATCTTATGGAAATACTCAGAATTGATCTGATAAAACAATGCTATGGGGATTATAGATAAATACTATTATGCATACAAACATTCCCTTGGGAACTGCTGTGATACTGCCTACAAAACCAAGATCATGTGTTCATGAAGAAGCTGCATAAGGTAAACAGTGTGGGTTTCTATTCTTCACACAGAGCAAAACACAGATAGCATATAATCAGGGAGAAAAGTTGGAAAATTTTGCATGTTGATTTAAATGGCAGAAACTAGCAAATCAGCAATTTAACTACGGTCTGTGCTTAATGTCTTTGTCACAGATGGCATATTTTTGTTTTGTGTCTGCAGGGCAATATGACACCTCAGATGACTGCTGCCTTTGTTTCTATGGTATCAGTGAAACATGGGTATGGTGTAAACCATGGTCGTGAAGGTGCTGATCCAGCAAAGAGTGAATTCCCATGGCTGTCTATTGAATTCAAAGATAGTAATCATGTAAGTATGCATGCAAACATGTTTGTGTTGGTAAGTTCTTGATTCAAGTGTCTGCTGCTTAAGTTTTCACTGGGAGCCAGGAAAAACAAACACAGATTGCCTGGTATTTAGCCCAGCGCTTCAAACGGAGGTGAACTCTCTCATCCCAGGCTGGACCTGCCAATCTATCATTTTATATCTAGGTCATTCATACCAGAGATTTTTTTCTTCAGGTTCTAATAGTTCTATATTTTGATGCTGTTTTCAAGCAGCTAAAAAATAAAAACCATCAAATTTAAATGAAAGCTCTGCTTGTACTTAAGCACTCCTCAAGTCCAATATATATTTTTACTATGAGCTTATCATGAAGCTCTCAAAAAACAACTAGTGATGAGAAATTAGACTGAGCAGGTGAGATCTGAAGTCTACATTAATTTCAAGCTGCAACAAGTTCATGTTTGACCATAGGTGTATACAGACTCTCTCCAGATGCTGTACATGGCTTTTGGAAGGAATATATGAGGCTGCAATGGAGTGTTAACTTTCTGTTCCACTCTTCACCCTTTGGGACATTTAGTGCACAGTTTCTACTTGCAAAATTAACTCCTGACATATCTGTATTCTACATCCTGCTAAACAGTCACTCAGAAAGCTGCTCATGCATGCCCACACACACTTATATGAGAAGTCTTAAACCACACTCTAAGGGCAATCTTCAAATCAATTGCTCTTGAAATCCTGACTGTTCCCAAAGCTAGGTTAAAGACATTAGAAGTTTAATCACCTTTTTAAATTTCCATTTTCAATTAGTGACATGCTTTATGGTGTAAGCAACACAGAATTAAAAAAAAAAGAGGGTTTTTTTCCACTCTATTTTTTTCCTGAAGAATGTGTCACTACTAAGAAAAAATCCAACTATACTATGAAGCTTCATATCCCCTGTAAGTAAAAACATCACTTAATCTGGTCCAAACATTTTCTGTATTCAGCAAATGGCCTTGCTGTGGGCAGGTATACATGGTAGACAGTGGGCAGAGGTAAGCTGATTTTGCCTGTGCTCTGTACAGAGCAACCAAAACCTGAATACACAGTGCTGAACCTGAGCTAAATTGTTCTCCTGAAAGGTGGAATGTATTAAGTAAGGCCCAGTGCCGGGATAACCAGGTTTGTACAGTGTCTGGTTGGCTCAGAGCATGGGCACAGCTTTCGTGTGTCTCTTGAGTAGCACACCATGTGGACGTATCCACACAGGACACGTTGCATCATTTTTAGTCATCAAGCACCATGAATCTATAGCTATAAAAACACTTCTAGGGAAGAAATGAAAATCAAATAATTCCTTCTGGACAATATTTTCAAGGTCTCTTTCACTTGTGACCTGGTTGCACACTATGTTCCTCTCTTGTAGTTGGAGGTGGACTCGGTTGAGAAGAAGGGAAAACAGATGATTGAAACTGCTTAGTAAAAGCTTCCAGCTTTCAAGTTTCTATTCTAAGGTGGGCTGAAGTATCACCTGTGCCTCACTGGATAAAAGCATTGCACGAAATGTCTTTACTCCTCTGTGCCTGTGTACAGTACTGTGTACAATGCACATATATGACACATAAATACTGTTAGTGAACTGCCCCTGATCATAGAAGATGCGTGAGTGCACATCTGGCCAGTCTGAGCATCTCTGCGGTCTCTTGCATACAAGACAGTCCATTGTGCCCTTCCAGACTGCTCATTGCAAGAGGTATGAAAGAAGAATCCTGTCTGCACAAGATTTATGGCTGGGAGAAATTGCAGTCTGTCTCTTCCTGTCCACCCAAGTCTTTCGGGAAGCACCCACGTAGTGTAAGTGGAGCTCTCTTCCAGTCATCTATTTAGATTGGAAGGCCTCTTGGTTTTCTTGGAAAGCAGTCACTTATGAAGTCTCCCCTGCAGAATGAGAACTATGCTGTGGAAATTATTGATATAATCATATTCAACCAATTTGTAAAAGCCTAGTGGGGGAGGGCAAAAAGAGCCTTAGTCTGACATTTAGAATTAATGCCAGGAAAGACATGTCCCCTCCGGAGATATGTGAGAAGCCAATGTTATGCACTTGCAGTCATAGTAAATGTACAGGACATGAACAGCTAAAAGAATAGTCTAATCAAAAGCTCATTGAATGCTGTATGAAACTTCCTACCAGCTTCAGATTTGAAATATTGAATGTATTTCTTGTCTATAACACTGGAAGGAATTAATAACTAGAGAGGGGTTTGTAGCCTCTGCACAAAAATGTAATGGAGTCTGCCTCCCCATGTTTTTGATACTCAATTTATATATTTTTGTTTGAGAGATCAATCATAAGAGTGTCTATACAATCTACTTCTTCAAGGGATTTCAAAAAACCACACCTTTTAATAAATCTGCCACTTTATGACATTGGATTAATGACCATTAACTTCCATCTCAACCTGATTTCCATTTCCTGTTCATTATTTAACAAACACTGATAAACCCAGGAAGGCCCAGAGAACTCCTGAAGCTTGGCATGGTTTGGCATATGCCAATCTGCTTTATGTTGTCCATCCTGTGGTGATTGGTAGCAGAATAAAAGCTGCAGGCTACTGTTAAAAAAAGCGGGTCAAGTCATGTTCTCTGGCCCTGAGGGCAAGGAGAACAGCATTCACACGGCTAAACCCCTGTTCCCACCATCCCCAAGTACTGTAACAACTTTTAATCTGATTGAACCACACTGTGTAGTATTTGAGTCCGTGGTATGGATGTGTTTGGGTTACTAATATAGCCAGAGCTGCAGAGGAGTGGAGGAACACCAGAACTGCCATTTCCACTAGAAGTGGATTTGCAATGGGATCTTAGTCCATGAACATGCCCACCACAGGGAACTGACAGCACCCGTGACAGTGTGTTTGTTTAGAATTTTCTTAATTGATGCTGAAGCTATACATTGCTTCCTGTTTATACAACCCCCAATAATGTTGAAAGATCAAACGGAAAAAACTAGCCTGGCAATTTTCAAAAGCTGTCAGAGAATATAACAGAAATGACTTAGATGAATGTGCTTTCAGCTTCCATAAAAAATAAATGTATATGTAACACATCACTCCACCATCTATGGAAAGCTGTCCATGGATGCTTTTAGTTCTATGGAAATGTGACTTCCTCTTGCAATGTCATGAAGCCTGGGAACCTCAAACAATAATTAAAATATAAATCAAAATATTTGAGTTTCTTTCTTTCTCTCTTGGATCTTTTATTTGGACTTTGAGTTTGGGATGTCTTCTCTTAATATGCGTGGTGGGGGTCTGAAAATTAATTGACCCATTTCAATGTCATGAAAGGTGCTTAAGATATGTATGTCCCATAAAGTCTTATACAGTTAGTTATTAGTGAATTTAATAGGATTAGTATAAATGAACAGAGGTTTTCCCAATATTATATTATAATTTTTATGTGTTGATTTGTGTTTTGGTAGTTTTTGGTGACGTAGTGCCTGTGTACTGGATCATAAGCATTGTGTGGTTTTTTATCTTCAGAACTGGCTTTGTTTTTCCAGAACGGATGAGTTCAGCCTGTGGACTCAGAAAAAACTCAGTTAGATACCTTTACGTGTGTTGTGGTTTAGGAATGGTGTTCTCCAATTTAGTGCTCCCACTGAAGGTGCTCCAACCCACTCACTCCTCCCCCTCTCTTGTGGCAGGATGGAGGGGAGAATTGGAGGCACAAAAGGTAAAGATCACAGGTTGTGATAGGAACAATTTACTGGAAACAGCAACGAGATAAGAAAGCAAACAGTTTTCTGTTAGCAACAATATTGGTCTGAGAGCAACAATATTAATAACAAAAGCATGAGGTAAGTGATTCATATGCTCACCACTCTACCAAGGAAGCCTGATAATGCCTGACTGCTGCCACGCTACCCCAGCCTGACCTGGAAGGGACCCCTTCCCCCATCCCTGAAAAATAAGGTGAGGTGGTGTAGAATAATCTCCAGGTCCTGGCCATGCCCCTCCTGACTGCTGCAAAAATTAACACTGTCCTGGAACAGGCTAACATGTAAACACGAGGTGTGTTAGTGCATGTTTGGTGTTTTAAAGGCTAAGAAACTGCCTGTGGAAATGTAACTGCTGCCTCTACATCAGCTCTATAAACTTTCAAGAGCAGAAAATTGCTGTTGTTGTTTCAATCGCAAAAAAATACTGCAGCTTGTAACAGACTGTTTTAACAATCATCCTTGGGAGAAAAGAGAAGGATTTGGCCTTTCAATCGGACATCAATGTGCCTGCTCACTAAGGGTGAGGTGAGAACTCCGAACTGCCAGTGCTTTTTCCACTACTTCATTGCAAAACCGTGGGGCTTCTCTAGCCCATGAGCAGTTGGTGTCCATTCATCTTCTAGCAATCAAATTGTGATACATAATACTTTTATTTGTCAAGTGTGATAGTTATCCAGCAAAGCAGAATTTCATTCTCAGGTCTGGTGTTGGAATATGAGTGATTAAAATCCACATATTCATGTTGTCTGGCTATAGCCTCTTTCCGCAAGGCTAAATATTACTGTACTGATGCTAAACCAAGACTCAAAGACTTCTTTTCCTGTGGTTCCATCTTCTCCAGATAACTTTACTTTTCTCCTTTCATAGCCCTGTGCTTTATGGTCTCTTCCTGGAAAATGGTGATAATAAGGCTGTAGCCTATTCTGAGATTTAAATATGAAAAGAAGGAGACAGTAGACAGTTTAGCAGTGATTCTGCTGAAGAATTTAGATCTGTTGAGAGTGCTGGGTGGTTTTCTTACAGGCAAATGAAACATGTTAAAGCAGAGAGCATATACTGGGATTACTTACCTCTTCACATTGCAATTCATCATTTTGTCTTACATTTAGATTCACTCTAAATGGTCACAGTACAGGATAAAGAAAATGCATTTCTGCCATCTGTGACTATGATAAAAATTATCCTAAGAAAAAGTTCAAGTACATTAAAAAGAAAAACATTTTGGTCTCCAGACTCAAATACTTTTTGATTTCCAGGGGCTCTTGCCTAAATCTAGTGAATGCAAAGAGAATCATGAGAGGTGATGATCTTCATAGTCAGGCTAGGGTTCTGTAAAAACAAAAGTCAGTATGGCATCAATCTTATTGCTGGATACAACTCTGCAGCTTTCTGCTTGTGTATTGTAGATCTCTGACTTTTAGAACAGATAACCTATGGATTGTCAAATCAAACATTGCATAGTCTTGGGGGAGAGGTTAAAAGCTTTCAAGTGATTTTCTGCTCAGATGTTGTAAAATAGATCTGTGCATGTGTATTTGTGATGATGTTGGTTATTTTCAGCTGCCTAATATATCCCCACTCTTATGTCATGGGAGGGACTGAAATTTTATTTTGATTTCTGTGTACTCAGTTGACTGCAAACTATGATGCTGCCATGTGTGTCTCAGATCTGCCACTGCCAGACACTTCCATGCATGTTGATGTTTCTGGCTTAGAAAAAGCAAATGGGGAGCACCTTCAAGATGTGAAGGAATCAGAGCTTCAGTCCAGAGGGGAGGAGACCTGAAATATTTATAGGATTCACACTGCAGCTAGCTAGCAAGGGCTGGGGGAAAGATGCTTGGGGAAAGATCTTACTCAACATCTGAGGCTGAGTTATAATAATGTACCCCCTTTTCCTCTCAACTAACCCTTTCGTAAAAAAATACAACACAAAAAAGAAACACTTTTCATGTTACCTGTATGAGGTAAGGTACAGTGTATCTTTCTAAAAGCCAGGGAAGAAAAGTAGCAGATGGGCCAAACCTAACCTGTTGTCATCCTTTTGTAGTACTGGATGCTAAGACATCTTTGCAGAATTTCTGTTTTGGAAAGCAAACTGAAGCTAACAAATTGCTCATATTCCTCTCTCTCCTTTCTCCCCTCCTCCTCCATTCAGTGTAGCTGCTTTTGATGGATGCCCAAGTTTCTAATTCTGTCCCTTCATTTCTTCCCCTTGTGGAATTTCCTCAGTGTTTCTTTACATTCTTGTGTTAACCAACATTGCCATGCTCCACCTTTAACTCCTGCCCTTGATCTCTTTTCCTAATGCTTCCCATTGATTCTATTTATCATTTGCCTCTTTTCTGACTTGGCCAAGCACTTTTAGAAGTCAGCCTCCTTTTCCACATCCCAAAGCCTGAGCAGGAGAGACAGACTTCAGCCATCCTGACTGAAAACCTCAGGGAGCTCCAGGCACACACAGTTGCAGCGCCTTTCAAAACAAGCAGCAGGTTTTGAGTTGATGGCAGTCACTGGTCCTCCACTGTCTTTGGGACACTGACACCAATTTACACCAGCCAAAGAACTGTTGTTACATCCTGCATTATTCACTGGAAGCAAATCACAATAAAAACCTCAACATTGGAATGACCTAGAATACAGACTGACTCAGTGAAGTATCACCTTTGGAAATGCATGTGTTTTACTGCTGTTTTTCACTCTCTGTGTGTACCCTTCTCTTGTAATCTAGATTTTATGTTATTTGAACATCTGATCCAGATTTCTTTATTTTTTTCTTCTCATCTGAGTTATTTTGGTTACTATTGCTGGCGGTTGACTTTAAACCATTTTTAGTAGTGACACTGAGGAGGAAGGGCCTTGAATACAGTTTTCAGACACCTGCAGTACCATGACTTACTAAGTTCCCCAAGAACATATACCTTCAGTAAGAAGAAACAGGAGGAATAAAAGTTCAGAGAATGAGAAAACAGTTTGACTTTAAATAAGAGAAAGAGGGGGAGAAAGCCTGCACATTACCATATCTTGTAGGATGCTGGTGCTACCCAGGAGAAAGGAGGGTGGTAGAGGGAGGAAAGAGTCACTGGCATCTTTACCCTTCTTTTCTCAACTATGTGTATGAATAAAATAATTTTCTGGGTTGGTGAAGAGTATGGGACTAGATTCCCTGGTTCTCATCCTCATATCCAACAACAACACTGTTTCACTTGACAGGGTGAAAATTGGCATCACATCAAGGTGGAACACTCTGGGCTGCCCCCATGCTGACTGTTCCCTCACTGAAGGCATTTCTGCCTGTTTGCAAACCACCATTCTATCTCTCAGTGTCAAATTCCTCTTGGGATAGGGGTGGGTCCAGGGTGGCTGAATTTCAAGTACTTGCTCTGGCTTATGTTTTGAGCCTTTCTGGACAACCACAGCATGTTGTTCTCAATAACACTAATTACAAATGAGGTAATAAGTACTTTCATACAAAACAGCTGCTTCCAGCTCCCTTTCTGCAAAGCAAATTAGCCATCACTTCTAAATTTTAAATTGTCAATGCTGATGTTAACCTATGTTTAGACCAGCTGTATCCCTTTATATTAATAAAAATAATGTTTTAATAGTTTGAAATTTCATGGGGTAAAAAAGTACAAAAGAGCAGTTGAAGTTGTAATTTTGTGAGTATTAGTTCCACAAGCAGGGTTTTTCCAAACTCCTAGAGGTCTTTCCTGTGGGACTGTTATGAGCTCAGTGTAGCTCTGCTTTCCTGTCCGAAAAAGAAGTTGTAGAGCTACACCTCCCCATGCATCTGGGCACAGGCATCTCTGAGAAACATCTCTGTTACTTTTAGGGAGAAGAGACATCAATTAGTCAAGGTTTGAAAGGAAAAAATTTAAAAATAAAAAGTAATGATAAAATAAGATTTTTTTTTTTTTAGCAGGAAATGTCTCTTTGAAATAAAAAATTAAAGCATTTCATTCTGAAAATTTGACAGAAGCATTTAACCATTTTCAGTGTTTTTCCCTTTTTTTTTTTTGGCTGGAAACCATTCAACCTAAATTTGTAAATTTTTTACATCAGCTGCATCTCTGTTTTTTGGATGGAAGGAGGCTCTCAACAACAAGATATTAAAATGTGGCTTCTGGTAGGAACAGAACTGTCATGAGCATGTTTGTGTTTCCCTTCAAAGAAGACTTCTGCTGCGGTACCTGCTGGGGAGTGGCAGCACAGGGGTGTCACAGCCCACCCCACCCCAGTGCCCCTGGCCAGGAGCAGGGCAGGCACAGGGACAGCCAGAGGCAGCCCCAGGCATTGGGATCTCCTAGGGATTGGAGGAGGCTGAGGTCAGACCAGAGCATCAGCCTGATTTTGGGGTCAGAACCAGGCCCTTTGAGGGGAGCCAGGCTCAGACCCACCCCAGGATGGCTGGGCAAGTCCATGGGGAGAGAATTAACAGAAGACCAAATACCACTGTTTCCACTGTGAAGAAAAGTCACCAATACTCCCTCTCAGGAACGTTGATCTTGTCCTAGTCTAATGAATCACTGACATATTTAAATGTTCTTGGAAGACTCCGATCCAGTTGTTGACCTAAATGGGATTATAGCACTATGCAGCAAGATTTAATTTTTCAGTATTGCCTGTAGGCAGAAGAGAGTCCAGGAGATTTTAACAAAGGCTGACCAAAATTAGAGGTAGTGTTCAACAGAAGAATGTACAAGCACAGCTGTGGTTCAGAGTTAAAACTCAGACTGATAAAATACTACATGACTCTGCTTCCAATTAGTATGAAAAAGATGTGTTCTTGGCAATTTCTCCTTTATGCTCATATGAGAAAGAAGAGTTAATTTAACTACAGTTAATTTCATGCCCTCTATAATGTACCCAATTATATCGTCCTAATTATTTCAAGCCCTCATATGCCTTGGTTGAGTGCCTTTTTTGGAAGAGGATATTAAATAACGATTATCCTCCTCATTAATACAATGCACAATAAAGAGAAAACAAACAAGACATGGATGAAAGGCATAAATATAATTTATATTTTTTATTCGCTTTCCCCCTGATCTTCCCGCAACTGCAGTGACATTAGTCATGGAGATATGAGGAGGCTTGGAAATTTTTTCTTGCCTTGTCATTCCACTTTTGTCTGGTTAATGTATAAGGGTAGGGGCATTCTAGAAGCTTTAAGGACTTTTCTGAGAGATCAGCTATTATTAACTTATAGTGCTAGGCTACAGCTGCAGAAGTTGAGACTTCAATTAGTTCTAATTCATCCTTGTTTTACTAATTTGGACAATGAAGCATAAAAAGGTGTGAGTCATAGTAACAAATAAGGTGGAAGGGTAACATCCATTTCTTGTGCATGAAGACTAAAATGAGACAAAATTAGTGCTATCTCATGCATATGAAGGTAGACAGTACTTGGAGACAGTGTATGAGGCAGACTTCCCACACTTTTCACCCAGTTAAGACGTCAACCTCCAACTATCGTGATTAAGCAACATGCCATGGTTTTCCCTGTTCTGTGAGAGATGGGAATGAAGGTGACAAGCACTGTGATCAGAAGAGACACTTTAGTCTGGACTCTGGTGCACCAATGGTAGAACAGTCCCCAATGAGCTCAGATAAAGGATTAATAGAAAGGATAACAATCATAGAAACATTGAATCCAAAAAATGGTTTGTGTTGAAAGAGATTTTTAAAGATCATCTAGTTCTATTCTCTTGCAATGACAGTGACACCTTCTACAGTAGCAGATTGCTCAAAGCCCTGTCCAACCTGGCCCTGAGCACTTCCCGGAATACATCATCCACTGCTTCTCTGGGCAACTTTTTCCAGTGCCTGACCACCCTCATTGTGAACAATTTCTTCCTCATATTCAATCTAAATCTACCCTCTCAGTTTAAAACTGTTGCCACTTGTCCTATCACTACAGGCCCCACTAAAAAGTCTCCCCCATCTTTCTCATAAGCCACCTTTCGGTACTGGAAGGTGCTCTGAGGTCTCCCCAGAGCCTTCTCTTCTCCAGACTGAACCCCAACTTTCTCAGCCTGTCTTCATAGGAGAGGAGCTCTAGCTCTGTGATCATCTTCATGATCCTCCTCTGGATTTGCTCCAGCAGGTCCATGTCCTTTATATCTTGGGGGCCCCAGAGCTGGAACAGCACTGCAGGTGGAGTCTCACCATAGTGGAGCAGAGGGGCAGAATCGCCTCCCTCACCTTCTGCCCACATTGCTCAAGGTGCAGTTCAGGATAGGGCTGTCTTTCTGGGCTGCAGGTGCACATTGCTGGCTCATCTCCAATTTTTCATCCACCAATATCTCCAAGTTTTTCTCTTTAGGGCTGGATTTATAAAATGTAAAGGTCTAGATAAGATAAAGGACAGTGTCAGCTCATATAATTTTCATTTATGCAAACTTTGTGAAGTGCAGACATGTATATGCTATACATGAAGCAATTACTGAGATGATTTCTTCATTTTGTTGTATCAAGATAAGACAAAATGTAAAAAAATTTTCCACTGCCTGTGTTTAAATCTCAAATCTCAAGCAACTGGATAATAATGTGATGTTTGGAATACGAGTGTGTTGCTGGCCTTCAGTAGCCTCCTCCTTCCCACCTGTTCTGTATATTGTTTAACTGGGAAGATGAATAGTTATTCAGCTGTTTCAGGCTCTTTCAGATTCTTTCACATCAGGGAGTGAAACTGCAAGTCTCATCAAGCACGGGGTTATAAAAATGTGCAGACAGAAATACCCTGAGTCTATATAAGCTGAGGTTGTTTCTGCCATTTGGCTCATGTAAAGATTCTTCAAATCCTCTTACAGTAAAGGGCTGTAGGACTGATAAAAGTGTGCCTGTCTGTTTTGTAACAAGCAGCAAAGAAGCCTTGCTGAGTCACCTTCGGTGTGAGCACACTCTCTTTTTAATTCCTGAGAGCAGGTATCACATGCCTTTTCTGATGCAACTGCTGGTAACTGCTCTGCTGTCACCATTGTGTCACTTGGCATCATGGGCACAGTCAGCTGATGATGTGAAGGAGAGAGGGTCATCATCTGATACTAAAGTACAAACAAATTCAGATAAACATTACCTCATTGGGGAGAAAGAGGGGTGATGGGCATAGTCCGAATGAAAAGTGGAGAGGATACAGAAAACAAAGGGAGAAAGGGAAAAGTCTGCTGCAGGAACATTACTTTACCACGGGCAGAGTTTTCAGCAGGTTTTGCATCAGCCAAGCACATTCTGTACAGCTAAGCAAAGGCAGAGACAAAAATAGAGTACCCTACCAGGTGTGCATTTGTACAAGCCCTTCTTGGATGAAATGCACCTGAAAAGCATCCTGGGGCTGGGCTCAGACCCAAATTAGGCTATGATTCCATGTGCAGATATTCAGTTTGATACACTGGCTCCAGCCACTCTTCTGCAGATCAATGCATTTCTCCTCTGCTGGCTCACTATTCTGGCAATCAATACAGTCTGGAAAAGCCTGCTGGATCAGTATCCACATAAATTCATCTGTCCAGCCTTTTCCGGTATATGTTCATTCAAACCATTTGGAAAATATGTAGATTCCCCTCTCTTTTATTTTTTCTGTCCTTGGTTAAATGAAAAATAGATGCTTATGGAGAACATGTTCTTTTCTAGTTCAGTGGCTTCAGTGGGAGAATTGCCCTGGTAATGAATAGTAAATGACTGATAAAGCACCAAAAAATTTGGGCCAAAGTGACCACTATGTGATTTGATGAGTTTCTTCTTCCCGCAAAGTTATTCAATCAGTGACCACATCTTTTATTAGGTCAGCATTTGGTGGGAATGCTCCCTTTTACCTAGAGACATTTGTTGAAGAAGAGTTAAAACAGAAAGGTTTTTGTCTCATAAAAATATGCATGCATATGCACGTGTAGAGGCCAGTGGTACAAGCTCTAGACCTGTGTGGGACACAGCTCAATATGCTTTGTCATCAGAGACCACTTTCAGTAGCCTGTGAGGTCCAGTGGCCACCTTGCCTGCCCGGTGTTGGTACCATTAGGCAAACCCTGCGGCTCAGGACAGAGCTTACAGGGATTCTGTGCTTAGAGGGGTTCAAAGCAGCTTTTAGGCTAAGCAGAACTGCAGTGTGTAGCTGAGAGATAACCAGGAGAGAGCAGCGATACCTGGGTGGGCAGGGGCAAGATGCGTGTCTCCAGGGTTCTCATTGCCAATCTAAAGCTGGGACACTGCCCCAAAGGTAAATGCATACAATAACTTGTTTGAGAACCTTACAAGTCCCACTTGTTTTCTCTGCAATGGTGGCCAATTTCTTCTTATCACTCCACAACCTTCTCTCCTCAGCCACACTTTGCACAGTGGTCAGTGGCTGAAACACTCATCCAGGATGTCAGCAGCCCAGCTTCAAAGTCCCTCTTCTTGACTGAGGAAATGCTGTTAATTAATGCTCAATTACCAAGCTGGATCTGGGCTATCCTCCAGAGCTCCTACTGCAGCTGCAGCACTGGGCTCAAGAATTCCTGGGACAAAAGAGAACACCAGCAAGGCTGACTGTAGTCTCCTTGGAAGGGGGAGAGTTGGGTATTTGTCACTGTCAGTTTAATAGATTTTCCTTGACACAGTCACCGGATATAGCACACATACTCTGCTGATGGGGCCAGATAGTAGCTTAGGTAGAGCCTGACTTCTTTGGCTGTCCTTGGAGAAAAAAGAGTGTGAATAGCAGAGGGTGAACCCTTGCTAGACTACAGGCTTATTCACTTTACAGTTTAAGCTTTCATATTTACAGTTTAAGCTTAATTTTCTGTTGTGAAAATTAGCTTGCTGAGTCTGAAGAGGAGAAAAACTCTTCAACCTCTCCTACAGGCTGTCTCAAACAAGCAGCTCTTCACATAAATTTTTTTTTGCACATGTCTGATTTTCAAAGTAATTCATAAGCATTTTTTCTTAGATAAGAGATTTTGAGGACCGAAAAGGGTTGGGGGATTCCTGTGCCTAACCTGGACAAGTAGACCCTTTGTCTTCTCCAAAAAGTCAGGTGTTCCATCCCTGCCAAACACTGGAATGTTTATGATCTACCAGTTCTGTGCTTCCCTATCCATTTTTTGCTTCTTCTCAAGCTGGCTTTTTGCCTTGAGGCCAGCACACCAAGCCAGGCCAGAACTATAAGGCAGTGCAGATTGCCATGTTATCTGCTGTCTACCCTTCATACAGCTCAAGGGATGTTTATCTCCTTCTCTGCCTGTGTTCCTCTTTGCAGGGGTACCAAGTCCATCAATCTGCTCCTGAAAATGGTTTAAAATGCCAGCAGTTGTCAAAAAAAGTGGGAATAATATAACCGCTTTGTGAAGATACGGCTGGTTTACTGTTGCCTGGAGAGATTCCCTGCCTGTATCACTGTACTTTGAATTATTCTGAATATCACTGCAGAACTTCTCTTAGCAGCTCTCCTTTCCTGTTATTCTTGCTCACATCTGTTCACTGTAGTAATGGATATTTTTTGGCTGTAAGCAGTTATGCAGCATGACACTTGGCGAATGGATGTCTCTGTGTGCAATAGCTACTGTTTTTTGAAGACTCATTTGGCTCTTGTCCCCTCTGGGTGAAACAGACATACAAATATATTGCTATAAACCGCTCGCCAGCCTTTCAATGCAACTGCTACCTTTTTGACTGACATTGCTTATGCTCGAGCTCTCTGAACTGAACTCTTTTCGGGAAATCTGAAGGATTTGATTTTAAGCTTCAAATTTCTTGTGCGTATGTTTGCTCAATGACAAGTTGTGCTTCTGCTACCTAGTCAATGGCATATCTGTTCTTTGTAAGAAACATGCTGTTTATATGTGATATAATTATTTCCACTAACCGCTCAGAACCCAACTGATCACTCTCACAGCCATAAATGAATCTGTTTGACAACCTGTTCTCTGCACAGTAGGTAGTCTTCCACCCGCCAGCTAATTTATCATTGCATCTGCCTGGCTCTGCCAAGGGATATGCTCTAGTGCATTTATTCTTGTCTCTAAAAGCTTGTGACTGGCCATTATCTTGGGAGGAGACATTCGTAGAACAAAAATTTTATGGTGTATATTTCTGTCTTTACGAAACTTTTGTTTGCAGGGTCTCAAAGAGATCTCCCTCTTTAGTTGTTTTCATTCTTTTTACAGTTTGTACTTCCCAGTAATTGCTGAGACCCCCAGCAGCCTGGCTGGTTGGCCCAGGCTAGATGAGAATGTTTCTCAGTGTTGGTGAGAAGTGCTTAATTGATATTAACATGGATGGAGATGATCTGCTCAGCCATGGGACAGACGTCATTTGGTACACTGTCCTTCCCTCTAATGCTGCAGTGCTCATGCAACCTGAAAGGACCATCTGTAGATCTTTGAGATTAGTGTAGGCCTGTTTATTATTTGGCTTTTCTGTTGGTTTCCTATCTGTCTGGATCTGCTGAGGTAATTGCCTTGATATATGAATGTCCAGGTTGCCGAGGCATCCCAGCAAACAGCTGAATTTTTAGCATGCATTTATCCCTAATTCAAAGTAAGTCTAAGGACCTACTGAACTGAGGAGCCGCTAAAATGGGAAAACCTTCATCATCCAGACTGCCTGAATCAAGCTCTTCTGCCATGCTGCTAAGCAGCATTTTCATTGTCTGAACTCTTCATTACGGTTTGCATTTTTTCCTCAGGGTTCAGGTTCAAGACCTTCCCTGACATGTCTCCCTTTCCCAGTTAAAGCCAAAGCTCTGTGTTTGAATTACACAGAGGCAGAAAAGTTCACAGATGCTGGAAAAAGGTCAAAATAGTAGGTGTGACCTGCAAGCTGAGGCTATCCTTTCGATCCCCTGTAAAATATGTGTCTTTATTCTTCAGTAGTAAAATCTCCTGTGTTTTAGCCTTGTCTTGTCACATATAGAAGAGGATTAACAGTACCAGAAGGAAAACTGAAGATGTCACTCAGGAGAATGGACAGGGCAGTAACTTATCAATAAGAGTATCATCCTTTCACCTAACTGACTCCAACACAGAGACATGTCTTGTTTCTATTAATATTTCATAGAACCAGCTGGTACTACTAGATCCAGCCAGTCCCAATGAACTTCATTTCAGCCTTTTGATTAGCTTATAAATGTGATAGGGTTGATGGATACCATTTAATGGAACGCTTTCCACCCTGCTCCTCCCTCCCTTCCCACCCTGAAAAATCTGACATTCATAAATGGAGGAGGTCAGTAATTTGCATCCAGCTGAGTGGCTGTCTGGCTTTAATGAGATGATTTGTAATCATAAGCACTGCACTGCAGTGGTGTCTGCTACAGGGGAAGAGGAGCACGTATGCATACTCCAGCTGAGACGAGGGAGAGGTGATAGGAGGGAGGGAAAGCACATGGATCAGAAAAAGGAAGCAAGGCTGCAATGACATAAGGAGCTCCATTAAATGTAATACAATAATGCTGGCCTGGTTAGCATAAGGAGAGCCAGAGGCTGGCTGATGCAAGGCAGTGAAACTCCTGTATCTTAGGGCAGGCAGGCAGCTTGCAGGATTGCACTTATCCAGAGCTCTTTAGAGTAGCTGAAAATAACAGGTTTGTTTTTGCCAGCTGTAAGCCCTCAGTGCCCTTAATTCACAGCTCTGTCCTTCCTCTCCCAGTCCTTATATAACAAAAAACCTCCAGACCAGGAAGAAAGTTCAGGGGCTAAAGAGGTTATATGTCGTGGAGATGGCATGTTCCACATCAGCTCTATTTTCAGCATCTTTTCATGAGCAAGTGGATCACGTTCTGTCTTTGTGTGTAATCTTCCTCAATCTGATGCATTTTTAACCCACTGGCTCTTTTCATTTTAGTCATATAAAGCAGTAGCAAATTCCTGCAAGTCTCAGGCAGGCAGGTAGGAGAGAGATGCAGACTATTAATCCATTCACAGGGGAAAGACTCAGAAGAGAATCCTTCTGGGAGAGAGAGATTTTTAATTCCCTGGCTTTGATAAAAGCTTCGCTTGGCATCTGTTTCAGATCAGACAGCCACGAATCCACCACAGGCACAAATCCATAGGAAGCCAAGCTGAGCTGGCTCTCCTGCACACACAACTACTTTCTCTGGCTGACTGTGAGAATTTTACACCTCTCAAAGACTATCTTTCCCTTGTCTCCAGGGATTCTCTCCTCTGTAGTAGCAATTCTCTGAGATCGTCACACGATACTTTTTCATTAGGCATCCCAGCTGTGGAGGACTAGGTTCCTTTAGCCATGTCTCCAGCTGTCTCGAGTTATTCTGCAGCAGTCCAGCTGGACCAGTGTAGTTTTTCTTACAGCTGCAGTGGGGTAGCTTGGATCAGCTTTAAGTTTGTTATTTTTGAATTCATTAACTACTTTATGTTATTTTAAAAAAAGACCAAAAAGAAAAGAAAAAGAAAAAGGCAACAATTGTGCAAACTAATCAGCTTGGCTATAATTCATGTCCAAGGAGAAGACACTGATTTGGGGCAGGGGGCTGCTGGTTTGGCCTCCCTCACAGTGTCTCCCAGTGAAGGATAATGTTGTTCACCCTGGAGCCCTTTCTGAGGGGTGGAATCTCCAGGACAGCCTACAGTCATGTCATATTAGGAGACTTTAAGCCCTTATTCATCTCACCTTTCTCAGTCACGACCTCGCATCCCCTCCCTCATCTGTCCCTGGGGCATGAACATCCATCCTCCCAGGCAGCAAAGAGCTTTTCTCTCCCCCTCTCCTGAGGTCCTTCTGTAAAACATACATGCTTCACGTGCTTCCTTCTCTGCAGATGTTTGTAACTCCACAATGTAATCCTTCCCTCCTCTTCCCTGGGGAGACATGCTACCCCTATGTTAAGTACAGAGGTTTAAGTTACAGGGATGTGTGGGTGGCCTTCAGAAATCGTGCCAATAAGATGTATCTCAACCAGATTTTCTGTTCTGATAGAAAAAGAAGCAACACAACTCTAACTCAGCAGGCATAAAACAATAGCTGACCTTCCTTTGACACAGAAGGTGCCTTCAGTAACCCTAGGGAAAAAGCTTCTTCTAGGTAAGGTGGTTATCCCTATAGATGGCTCTTTTTGAGATGAGCCCTGTCCTGGAAGCAGGTCTGCCAACTTCTCTTCTCTGTCCAGGCTATCTAACTCCATCAGCAGGTCTGTGAGCTGACAGTATCTCCCACAGCTTTTTCACAGACACACAACTGCTCTGCCAGGTCCTTACAAAGTACCAATCTACTGTGCTATGTCAGCTATGCATCATCTGTCAGAAAGGAATTAGTTGTGTATAGTCTTAATGTTAAGAACATAAATAAACTGTAGATTGAAAAAAAGGTCATGAGGAGGGAAATTCATTTTTACTGTGACTCTAATGTACCATGTCTCCTATTTGTCTAGGGAGTATCCCACAGATGATCACCTCTCGGCCAGCAGTGCACTTTAGTGCCATCGTTCAAGCTAAGAAAAACCTTGAAACATTCATTGGGGCTGTTTTATTATTTTCCCAATCATGTTTCCTTGACTTGACTTGTCCTGTCCCTTTGATCAATAGCAGACATCACCCAGTATGAGACATGTTTTGGATTGATTTAGAGTGCTTGTTAGTACCAACTTCTAAATCACTTCGCTGAGCTTCCTCTCTTTGAAATTGTTGGTAATGGATAAGGTCTTAGGCTGGGATTTTTCAAAGGACACAACAGCTAAGGAGTCCAGAGCACTTAAAGCTCTCCAGCCCCTGTTGAAAATCACAGATAAAGAGTGCAAGAAATTTACTTGCTTTTGACTATAAGATTTTCAAGCACTTTGACGTACACATAGCTACTTTATATGGTTTTCAGAGGTGCCTTTCAGAAGTTGTGTGCTTAGACATATTTGGAAATCCTATTAGAAGCCATTCAGCATCTTTATATGCCTAAATTCCTTTCAAGCCTGACTCAGCATACTGTGTTACTCTTGTGTGTGTGTGAGAGCAATGGCACAAAGAGCAGGCTCTCAGTGAATGACTGATGCTGTATGAATGTGTGGAATACAAGCCAAATCCCAAATGCAAGGGCTCGTATGTTACAGTCATATAACCCAGCCACTTGTTTCTTCAGCAGTTGTCACAGCAAAGCTGTCATTTCCTAGTTCAAGAGTGTTTATCACATCCTTAGCCTTGATACACACTCCGGGAGGAGGAAAGATTCACGAAGCAAGCGGAAGTGTGATTCAGAAACTTCATCAAATTGAGCAATGAAAATGCTCGCAGCAGTGGCCTCTGTCTGTTTGGGTATGTGGAATGGATAGCTGGAGTTCCTCACATAATTTAGGTTACATTACCATTTTTCAAGAAAAATCCACAGTCTGGATTCAGTTTGCATAAATAGGAGCTTCAAAACCAAAGTCTAAAACATCTCATTCCATTGCTACTAACTTCCAGCTGAAGGATATTTCTGATCATGAATTGTAATGGAGGAAAATATTGACTGATTCAATGGGAGCAAGAGTGAGAGACAGACAGACATATAGACCATTTCCGAGGACATATATCCTGTTTCCTATGAACTTTCTTATTAAAATTATCCCAGTATATACATTCTCTATTCAAGCATGAAGTGCTCATTACAAGTCTCTACATGAATAATGTACACTTAACATGATTCCCTGTGCCATAAATATTGACCTCAGTTAATAATTGACTATGGGATTCTATGTCTGCTCCTCTGAACACTTCTGACTGAGGGTCTGGACTCTTCCCATGCTGTTTCTTTCCTTTTACTCCTGTAATTTTCCAAGAAGATATTATACTGATAATATCAGTATAACGATGATACAAGTTTAGACTGGAGTATACAACAACTCCTCTACCCATCCCAGTTCTTGCTTAGTGTCCCCAGTGATTTAATTGGAAAATGTGGAAAAAAGAAGTATTCACTTTTAATCCTTCTAACTTAATCTACGATTTTTCTGCTGGTGTTTGCTGCAGTCCTTGTCCATTTTTCTTTAACCTGTAGTTAACATTATTATAGTAAAACAAATCTCTCAGTCTCTTTGTGAGGCTGGTTGATGAAAAGAATTTTGAAGAGCAGTATATGGACCAAATTTGCTGCTCGAACTGCAGTGGACCCAAGACATTCCTTGTATTTGAAGCTATCCAGCTTCATGCTTGATAAATCTGTAGTGTTTGTATTGAGCATTCAGATTCTACAGATTCATGGAGGAAGAAAAGCTGAATGATTGTAAAATGGTGCTTGGCAGAGTTCAGGCTTACAGTGTCAGCTTCAGCCAAGGCTCCAGAACTGTGCCTCTGCAGGCACTCATTCTGCAGCTTTTAGGCTGGGCATGCAGGAAAAATTACTCTTACCTCATATACCAACATACCTTATGTATCTATTGTTGTGGGTTTGACCCTGGCTAAATGCCAGGCACCTACGACGTTTGCTTTCTATGCTCTCTCCTGCTGCAGCTATGCAGAGGAGAGGAAAAACTAACACAAAACACTGGACTTATGAGTTGAGATAAGATCACTGATAAGGGGCCGCACGAGATTCAGGGCAAGAGCAGGCGGGAGACTTAAAGTTGCAAAAAAGTGATTTATTAATCTAACAGAGTCAGAGGATAAATTGGAGATAAAAATAAGCTCTTAAGACACCATTTCTTCACTCACCCCCCTTTCCCTCTTAAGGCACCGCTTCCCAGCTCACCCCCTCCCTCCTTTCCAATTATTCAAACAACTCCCAGGCAGGGGCAGGGTGTGGGGTTTTTCTCTTAGGTCAGTCATCGCAATTCTTCCACTGCAGACACTGTTTCTCTAGTTGCCCTCTCTCTCTATTCAACCAACAGATCTGGGCTAGGGCAAGGCATGTGGCTTTTCTTAATCAATCAATCCAAGGCCACAATTCTTCTGCTCCAAACACTGTTTCTCTACGCACCCCTCTCCCTATTAAGACCATTTCTCAGCTCACCCCCTCCCTCCTTCCTTCTAACCAACAGCTCCGGGGTGGGGGCAGGGTGTGGGGGTTTCCTTTGGTCAGGGTCAGTCCATCAGGGGGAAGAATCCTCTACTTAGCCATGGGGGTCCCTCCCACGAGAGACAGTCCTGTGCGAACTTCTTTGGCGTG
Organism: Origma solitaria; assembly: GCA_013397895.1. NCBI lineage: Eukaryota > Metazoa > Chordata > Aves > Passeriformes > Acanthizidae > Origma > Origma solitaria. Next base: position 248,432 of record VZRL01004594.1, on the reverse strand, counting down.
GGTCCAATGTCACGAGCAGCCCCGCCCGATTGCTGCTGTCCGAGATTCTCTCCAGGCTGCAGAATTGCAAGCCGAGGCCAGGCTGGTTCCATCCCGGGAGCAAGGCCTTTCTCTCTCTTGCAAGGCCTTTGCAACTCTCAGTCTCTGGGACTCCCACTGGATCACAGCTTCCTGCAGGCATCATCTGCTCCGCTGGTGTGGGCACCTCCCCACAGGCTCTGGGGGTTGCTCTGCATCCCCTGGACTCCATGGGCTGCAGGGGGACCACCTGCTCCCCCCATGGTCTTCACCACGGCTGGCAGAGGGTTTTCAGCTCCAGCGCCTAGAGCACCTCCTCCCCCACTTTCTCCACTGACCTTGGTGCCTCCATGTTGTTCTCCCTCACATATTTTTACCTCCTCCTCCTCCTTCTCTGGCTAAAAAGAAGTGCGAGCTCACATTGTTTTGATTTCTTCTTAAATATGTTTTCACAGAGGCGTAACTAACATCTCTAATTGGCCCAGGTTTGGCCAGGAGCATGTCCATCATTTTCAGAGCCATCAGAGACTGGCTCTGCTGGACATGGTGGAAAATTTCCAGAATCTTTACTCAGGACGTGCAGGAGCCATCTTTGTACCCCACCCTGTTCACTGGCAAAAACTGGGCCAGGCGAAACTACCATATCTATCTAAAATTAGTTGCCCATAGAGCGTTGCCTGGCCTTCATACATTAGATGAAAACTGCAAGCAAAGATAAAATGTGCTGAATATCCTGTCTGTGGTATTCAGGTACCAGAGAGAAGTGAGGAAAGGCTTTGATTAACAACATTATGAAAAGATTTCATCAGGGTGTTTTATCCTCTAAGTTCTGACAGAATTTTCCTCTTTTAGACATTCTGCAAATATGTGTTACTAAAAATGCTGTGGTTGTTCCTATACTTCCCAACTTTTCCTCTGGTGACAGAGTTATAGCCACTCCATGTGGGAGCTGAGAAAACGGTGTCATTTCTTTCACTCAGCCTTTGCTCTTTGAGATATGGAGGATGCTGTCCAACGAGCAATATCTATTTATGGAGACAGTGAATACACAATGAGTTAGGAGACGGTGACCAAAATGTGCAGCATTGTTTGTGGGTCCTTGAGGACCAATAAAAATAATAGAACTGCAACTGTAAATAGCTTATTACAAACATCCAATTTCTGTGCTTGGAATTCAGGACTCTGTCCAGACCATAAAATTAATCCTCATTGCCTGCTGAACCTTGGAAGCCGAGCTCCTCTGCCAAAGGTCACTCAGTTCTCAGTGGTGGCATCAGTACTGATTTGTTTCGGCTCTGTGCATAAACATTTGCTCTGCTTGGTTACAGGCTGGAATTGCATGAAGATCACTGGAAAACAGGGTGAAGTGCCACAGCCCCTGCATAGCTAAAGATTTCACCTCAAGGAAAGGCATAGGAAAGCACCGAGGTACTAAAACTGACATATCCTGAGATGGGTAATATAAGGAGAATGCTGAAAAGGTTTTGCCTTGGGCTAATACTTGAAATTATTGGTGAAGGAATGATGAGAATTCGCAATCATAGCTAAGGTTAGATGTGGTAAAATATGCTTTAGGTTCAAGGCTGGTTTTAATTTTTACTATGCTAAGAATGATAATGTCTGTAATACATTTTCAAGTATTTAAGATTTTCAATTATTATGTATTAATCGAGAATATTTAGAAATGCCTAAAGGGGCCAAGCTGAGCTGGGTTTTGGGGTTTTTTTTGCATAGATTTGCACTGATGCAACATGCACAGATAAAAACCTGCTGCAACTCAGTTTGCACCATCATTTTAATTTTATTTTCAAGTGTGTTTCTTCCTCTGTAGAATGAATCATACAGCCTATAAACTGCTTTAATACCTCTGGTGGTGTTATCCTGACCCATAAGAGAAATGAACCAGTAACCTCCTCTTACCCCTCTCTTATAGGTCATCATGTAATTGCATAATCAAACTTTTAATTTAAAGTTGTACTGGAAGCAGTGTTTAACATCGTTGTGTGGACCTTTTCTGGGTCTTTCATATTAGCATACAACATAGTCCCTAAGGGAATAAAAGGCATGTAGATACACCCTTCTGAATTAAAGTCCTGTGTCACTTCCACTGCAATTTATTGATGAGACATTTTGCTCCCCAGCATGCTCTTGTCTTAGGAAGCAAAAAACCAAACCAAACTACAAACAAACAAATAAGCAAACAAAGAAAAAAACCCCAAAAACCCTGCCACAAAAAAACCCCAAAAACCTACAACAAAAAAACAACCAAACAAAAAACCAACCAACCAAAAAACCAACCAAACAAAAAACCCCCAAAAAACCCCAAAATCCCAGTGCAGAATCTCAAGGCTGAGCTACAGTGCTCTGTTACAGCAAGGATGATATTTCTTATTCTACATCCCCATCTCCTCCCTTAAAGCACAAAACCAGCCAAAGACTTGCTCAAATTTCAGTGTTGGCCATGAGGCCTTCAGAGAAGAGGCTGAAGTTATGGACATGCCTCCTGGCCAGCGAGTTCGATGCTCTAACACGAGTCCACTTTGAAAATGGCACTTGTCTCCAGGCTTCTGGAGATTTTTCCTCTGTCTGTGTCCAAATGGGCTGATATTAGTACAACTGTCACTTGTCAATTGACAAAAAAAGGTAGAAATCCACACAGATCTGTTGTGAAGCCCAAGTGCTGGCAGCCTGCCTCAGGGCTGGTGATACCTGTAAAAGTTTGGCAGTGGCACAGAAGGTTCATGGATGTTTTCATGTTCAGCTTAACCTACGCCATCAACAACACCAAACAGGAAATAGGTCAAAAATTCGAAGATGCTCTCATTAGTTCATTACACGAACTGCAGTTTTACACCAGAAATCAGTGCTTGACAGACACTTGGTTGATAATTTCCAGTTGTCCCTGGACAAGGGAGCAGGTGCAGCCCATTCTGGTTGGTACAATCCCGGCCGCACTGTGAGGGTGCACATCTGCTCATGTGAGCGGACAGATCTCTTCTGACACCTCTAGGCTCCAAGCCAGCAAAGAGGGCTGCCCATTAAGGCTTCCTTTTACAACTGCAACCTAAAACATCTGTCTGAGCTGCAGTTGGCACTTATGGGAAATACTTCCCACTCTGCAGGGCTGTGAGCGAGAAGGCAGAGTTGGGGTCTGCTCCTGCAGAGCTGGGCATGGAGAGAAGTCCCTTTCCCTCATGCTCACCCTTCTCCCTCCCTCTCTCCTGGTCTGTGAGTGGAGGAAAGCTTGTCTCATCCTGTTTGTATGTGTAGCACCCTGGAAAATATGGTCTTGATCTCATCTGTGGTTTACAGGCTTTATTATAGGACAGAGGAACAATGGGAGTTTTATTACCCTGAATGTATCATTTCTGTTTGAATGCTCCCTCAGCATGGTGTTCTGACTCTGGGCTTGCCGAAAGAGGCTCACATAGTAATTAAAAGATTGTTAATATTGTTAATGTTGTTCAGAGCATAATTCCACATCAAAACTCTGCTTGGCTTTTGGGGCCTTTTAAACATCCAAGTTTTATCCCACTTCAATTCAGCTTCTGAGCCTCCTCTCCACAGTGGATCAAACCAAGGGCTTGAATCCAACCATACTCTGAATGAAGCTCCAGATTGTATAGCTTCAAGTCATCTTCCTACGTATGAAATTGCATGCTGTACTGCTTTGTAGTACAGAAGTCCTTGGTCAAGTGCTTTTGTGCTCTATCATGTAGAAATGCAATAAAAACAACTTTTCCAGTTGGTTTATAATCTATGTTTATTACAGCCCCAAAAATTCATACACTGGAGATAAAACTGGCAAGTCTCAATTCCTAATAGAAGTTTATACCAAGCAGAGCTGAGAAAGATGTTCACACTATGACCCAAAACCTGGTTGTCACCAGAGAATTCCATCACATTCTAGAAACGAGGGTACCACTTGGCCTTTTCCCTCTTTCAGAGACAGGAAATACAGCCTGCCGTTCTCAAAATCAAGTTAAAATCATTCTGCCTGCCTCTCTCAGATTAAAAAAAAATCTGGTAATTACCACAGCGAGGATCTGATTTTCATAAAAGCTCAGTTCCTATTTTGGCACAGAGGTAATTGGTTAGAAGTCCTAAGAACTTTGTACACTGATTACCGGTCTCTTTCAAACTCTGTCACAGTGGGAGCTGCTAGTTCGTGAATACTCTTTAAAATCTCCCCTCACATCAGGAATATTAGCAAAAGGTTTTTGGATCTGGTGCTTAGCCTGGTGAGGGTCTGAATATGGCCATTTATTGTCAAAATCAGAGGTTTCTCAGTGGAAAACTGAGGTCGAACTCCCTGGTTTGATTCAGGTGTAGAACAGCCTTTGGAGGTTGTAGTGGGTTGCCCCTGGCTGGATGCCAGGCCCCCACCAAAGCCTCTCTGTCACTCCCCTCTGCAACTGGACAGGGGAGAGAAAATATAATGAAGGGTTCAGGGGTTAAGATAAGGACCAGGAGAGATCACTCCCTAAATACCATCACAGGCAAAACAGGCTCGAACTGGAGATACTAATTATATTTATTACTAACAAAATCAGAGCAGGATAACGAGAAGTAAAATAAGATCTTAAAAACACCTTCCCCCAATCCCTCCCTCTTTCCCACCCCTACCTCCTCCCCCAGGAGTGCAGGGAGAGGGGAATGAGGTTTAGAGTCAGTTCATCACTGGCTGCTCCTGCTGGTACTTAGGGAGCAGAGTCCTTCCCCTGCTCTAGTGTCGGGTTCCTCCCATGGGAGACAGCCCCCCCAAACTGCTGCAATGTGGGTCACTCTTCCATGGGGTGCAGTCCTTCAGGAAGAGGCTGCTCCAGTGTGGGTCCCCCATGGGGTCACAGGTCCCATCAGGAAACTGCTCCAGCCTGGGCTCCTCTCTCCATTTGTCTGCAGGTCCCTGCCAGGATCCTGCTCCAACATGGACCTCCCATGGGGTCAGGGTCTCCTCTCAGGCATGCCCTGCTCTGGTGTGGGTCTCGTCCATGTGCTGCAGGTGGATTTCTGCATCCCTGCGGATTTCCCTGCGCTGCAGGGGCACAGCTGTCTCACCATGGGCTGCACCATGGGCTGCAGGAGAATCTCATCTTTGGTGTCAGGAGCACTTTCTGCCTCTCCTTCTCTGCTGACCTTGGTGTCTGCAGAGTTGTTCCTCTCACATGTTCTCACCTTGCTCTCCTCTGGCTGCAATTTACACAATCCCTTCTTTTTTCTTCTTAAAGATGTTATGACAGAGGCGTTTCCATAATTTCTAACTGGCCCAGGCTTGGCCAGTCAGTCTTGGAGCCAGCAGGGATTGGCTCTGCCAGACATGGAGGAATCTTTTGGCAGCTTCTCACAAAAACCACCCCTGTAGCCCCCCACTACCACAACCTACATCAAACCCGATGCCCCATTTCACATCACTTCTCTAACTGTAGGATACTGTCTGTTTCTCTCTTCTCTATTCTCTTAACCCATTTTCTTTCTAACATGGGGAAAATTTTTCTTGGCAATCCATATAGCCTTGATCAGCTGGGAAGTGTTCACTGTGCTGCACTTTCACTGCATTAATTCTGTCAATCTTGTATGAGAATAGACTCAAATTTGCTGGTAAACATACCTAGAGCACACAGAAAGCAGTTCTACCAAGCTCCGAGCATGTAATTTCTTTTGATTATGCATACTGTGTGTGTCCTCTCCATCTCATAAACCAAGAATAAGAGCTGCCTTTTCCACAGGGAAACTGGCATTGCACTTGTGGGAGCAAGAGGTTGTTTCCAAAGAGTATTATGAAAAGCAGTTTATCTGAGCTACGGTCAATATATCATTCTTCTCTCACTTTTTGAGCCATTTTTTTGAGAATGATGAATTGTAGTCATCACTGCATTCAATTAATTTTTCCTCAGCTGGTTCCTGTAGTGTGTTTGTACCAAGTGTCCTCTAACAGCTGATAAATCATCCCTGAGTGGCTGCGGAGGCAGCAGCAGTGACATACACTGGACTGACGACAAGAATGTGCCACACCATGTCTCTGCCCCCTTTTTCCGGAAAGAATTTTGTGACCTTTGGTGGCATTTGCAAGAAGCCATTTTATACTGATGTTCCATGGCTCTATTGATCTCTGTGTAGTATTAATCTTAAACAAACAGGCCATATAATTTATGTAAACTCCACAGGTAATTAAATTCCTTCCAGCAAAGGTCAGGGCAGAATATTTAAGATTTCATTTGAATAGAAATTACAGTTAGAAATGAAGGAGGGAAAAAAAAGAGGGAAAGGAAGAAATTTGGAGGTTGTCATATCAATTATTACCATGTAACCAAGAGGAATCAAGTTACTTCTCTGTTGTGGTGGTTGAGTGTAGGATTGCTGTCTGTGGTGTTGGTGCGGTTTGTTTCAGACGGTCAGGACAGAGATGAGAGATCTCTGGAGTTTGGTCTTAGAATGTGAGGTTTATTGTGAAAAGGCGTGGGTGTAGGGGACCTGCTAGGAGCTGCCAGATGCAGCTTGAAGCAGCTCAAAGAGGTAAGAGAGAGAGAGAGAAGAGGGGTACAGCATACGGAATACGGAATGCTGTGGTTGCCATTTACAATACAATAAATCATCTTCTGTGTTGAATATTCTGATTTTCACTAACCAATCTAGAACAAGCTACAAATCCTACAACATTTAAATACAGCTTATGAGAGTCATTGCATTACCATACGGTGTTATATTTTAAACCCTAAAAACTGCTTTTTGGACCCTCTGCCAAGTTGGTAGGGTCTGCTCTGACCCTTGGACCTGCCTGCAAGCAGAGGGTATTGTCTAATCAAGAGGGTATTAACTTCAGTTGGCTATACCATTGTTTTTCCAGTTATTTAGTAACTGAGGTTTGGTATCTCAAAACTTGTCTTCATTTCAATCTCGTTTGTAGTTTCCATACTCTCCGCATCTTTTGCCGGGTAATACTATTTCTCCAGCTTTCCTATTTCATCCTCCCCAACAGTTGAGAGCATCTCGGAGGAGCCGAGAGGCACCAAAACAGCAGAGGCATGGTGATGGGACAGCTCTGAGGTGCGAAATACCCCCTGAGTGTTGGATGGTCTCTCCCTAGATTATGCTAATCCTCCTTTGTTGATTGGCCCTGACCTGGTCCCTCGTTCTGCCCCTCCCATCTCCCCATTGGCTGTTGTTGTATCTCCCCGCCTTCTCCCAACCCCATTGGCCCTGTGTCTCTATATCCATGGTCACTCACGGTCAGTTGGCCTCTTTCGCTGTTGGACACCTTCGAGAATAATTCATCTTCAGAACTCTACGCGACTGGGCTCTCTGAGTTCTTTGTCTCTGGAACTGCACGAGCTATCAAAGCTCTGGGGTGAGTGTGTGTTTGTGCCTTCCACCAGCACGGGTGAGAGAAGGCTCTGCCTGCACAGTCCCAAACTGTACTGGCCGGGGTGAATTCTTTGAGCCTTAGAGACACTTTCGGAAAATGCAGAGGCTCATTCCACTCCGCCACCTCTCTGCTGTACTTCTCAAGAGCTAAAATCCAGTCTTCATCATCTGCACACACAGTTTGGAAATGTTTGCCTAGGATGATTTATAAATAACTTTAAGATATGTTCAAATAGTTCTAATGGACAGTGAATTGAAAATGTCACCTTTTTTCAAAGAGAGCTGAGACTCTTCTTAAGTGAAAAAAGCATGTCTTTGTAATGGACCATGACTGTTGTATCCACACTTCCTTCACCAAGATCTCAAGGCCCATGGAGAGCATTATTTTTCTGTTTACCTTCCATTTTCACAAATCTTTGAATTTCAGTGTTGAAGCTTTTCTTCTACCAGAATGTGTTCTTTGGGCAAGTCCAGATGGTCATATTGAATGCATAGCTTCTGAGAAAGGACATTGAACAAAAACTCCTTCATGACAAAATTTCATGCTTTGAATATCGTCTTTTTTTTGCGTGATATATCCCAAACTGTCAGAATGTTATGCCATGTTTGGGAAAGGCTTGCATAATTTCTACTACTTATCTGATGAAATAGTCTCTCTCTGGGCTCAGCAGAGGACTGTCACAAGGCTGAGAGAGGACCTAGGCTGGGGACAGAGATGTTCAGTTGGTGAAAACCTGGGAGCAACCCAATCTGTAGAGAAGGATTCAGCAGGTGTCACACTCACTTCCTCCTCCAGCTGAGGAGAGTCTACATTCACAGAGATGGCTGGGGTATAAAATACTCTCAGTTACAGAATAGCATAAGGGGTACAGGTAGGATTTTTCAGTGTAACTCTTCATTGTCTTTTTCCTCCCACTGAATGACCTGTAAAGGCTGTTGTGAAACAGGGTAGTGGCTGATCATCACTGAGAAATGTCATCCTGTCTCATCTTAGTGCCATGCATTGCCACATCCCAGTAACTTGCAGAAATTATTGTGTAAAACTAAAAACACTTGTCCCCATTCAGCAAGTGGTGACCACAAGGAATTCAGAAGCAAAGAACACCTGCAGCTGCATCTTTAACACCGGTTGCCCACTGCTCTGAGGCAGCTGCAGCATCTACGACTGCTGCAGGTCTTGCTGCAGCCCTACTCCCATCCCAGTAGCATCTACCTCGGAGCCTTGCAGCAGCGTCTTCCACCTTGCAGCTGGCTGCCTTTGCTCAGAGGCCCATCTGCCTATCTCTGTTACTGATATGATTGAAATCACATCTGCTGCCCCACTGACTGTGGCTCTCGTTATGGCTGTAATTTCACAGACCCTTGTGCTTTCTGCTGTTCTTAATGCTATAATGTCACAGGCATCTGGCTTGGAACCTCTGCTCCTGTGCTTACTTGAGGACACGGTGGTAGCTGGGCTGATGTGAGCAAAAGATTCTTTTAAACCCATGTTTGTCTACTGTTGGCTGCGATTTTCTGATATTCATGGGGATTCGCAGAAGCTCGCGGGCAAGTCAGGCAGAAGCACAGCAAGATGGCGAAAGAGCCAACTTTATTTACCAAACTTACTTTATGTATGCATTAATAGTCTAACAACTATTGGTCGGCAGTTTTCCACCCCCCCAAGATGATTGGCTACAACCCTACAACGTCCAGTACCAAAACAAAGAGATTGGAAAAGCAAAAAAATGCAGCTTATCTCTATTCTGCATGAGAAAGAAGAGAAAGACTTTTAAAACAGTGCATCTACAGTCTACCATTGTCCATCTCCACACTAAGGGGGAAGATGTAGGCACTCTCCAATAAGTAGATATGGGAAGACTGATGCTGATCTTTCCTTGCTCCTGCAGTTGGTGCAGCAACTATAGTGTTAGCTGGGATTTGGGAGAACTAAGTTCAGATTCTGCGTCACAACTAATTTGTTCTATTACTTAGGCATAGATCTATGTGGAGTTTTACACTTCATGTCACCTGTGCCGGTTTTCCAGTGGTTGGTTTTCACTATGAAAAAAAACCCTAAATGTCTTAAAGTTCTCCATGCAACAGATGAGGAAAGTTACCAGAACCTCAGGAATTTTCTCAAAAGTTGTAGCACTGAGAAGACTTCCCCATAAGAGGTGGAAATTGCATGGGCACCTCCTTTCATGCAGGTGAAACCATCCCCTGGAGGGATGTGCCTGTTTCTTTTCAAAATGAAAGAGGACTCAGTCCTTCTTTCCCAAACAACATCTGACATGCAGTAGAAAGTGCTCACCTTCCCCTCTGGATGCAAATGCACTGAAAAAAAGTAATGGATGAAGATGCCGTGGGTTTTGGCTGTGAGGGAGCCCCCGTCCAGCAGAAGATTGCCTCAAAATCAGTAAAAAGGTGGGTGTATGTGGGGAGCTTTCTCATCTACAAGCTCTGCATAGAGTGCTTAAAAATTCAACAGATGAGAGGGGAAAGGGATGGACCACCCTTAGTCAGTGAAGAGGAAATCAGAGCTGGGATATTTATCATCTGCTATGGCTCCCACAAGCAGTAACGGTGATATTTATGTAGAACAGCAGCTTCAGGTTAAAAAAAAAAAAAAGAGGAAAAGAAGTAGCACTGTAGCTCTGCTCTGAAGAAGGACTATTGTTACAGGAAAAGGAAGAGCATTAGCTGGTAAAATCCAATTGCAGGTTATTCAATGTGTTCCACAGGTTTTCGCAGTAAATCTCTGCCATGCAGTAAAACTCCCCTGCTTACCCACAGAATTACAGAAACAAATTGAACTTTCTCAGTTTCTTGTAAGTAATCATACTTCCAGGCAAAAGCTCAGCTCCTCACACATGTCCCCCTCAGGCCTGTCTTCACTGACGTATGCTGGCACACCCAGTATTCTTTATTGCAAACTTCAACCCAAAAGCCATATAACCATGCTGGCATGCTCTGCTGGAGAAATAAGTCACCCTGGTTGAGTCCTGAGAAGAGGCTGGGCTCCTCAGCTCAAGCACAGCCCTTGCAAATACATTGATTTGTGTTCAGGCTCATGGGTTTATGGCTCCTAATGTGTCATTTAGCTTACACAAACCTATACAGGTCTGTTCTGGAATATTTGTAAGACTTCTCTGACTCATTTGTAGAATACCTCAGCATATCATAGCATGTTTCCTTCCCTCTCCTNTAGTTGTTCTTATTGCCCAATGATTATTTTAGAACCTAGTTGATTTACATGCTAATTTATTGTATTGGCAGGTTCTGAGAAGGCAAAGTATTCATTAATTTGTGTCAGTGGCATAAATTCAAACCCTGTGTCAGCAGATATGAAATAGGCCAGTTGTGAGAAAGGATCAGTATTTTTTTCCTCTTCCTCTTCATCTAGTTCGTCCTCTCCTGTCCTGTCCTGTCCTGTCCTGTCCTGTCCTGTCCTGTCCTCTCCTCTCCTCTCCTCTCCTCTCCTCTCCTCTCCACAGTTCTGTTCCCAGGTCCCTGTAGATATTTTACTGCAGTGCACTGCTCTGTCATACCCACTGCAGGGGATGCTGTGGGAAGTTTGGGATGCTGCAGTCTGGCACTGATGAGTCAGGCTGTTGCTGAGCTCGAGACACTTCCATATCCTCCTCGAAGGCAGCAGGCTCTGTCTGGGTGCTTACATTTCAGTAAGTGTGTAACATTTGCAGAATCAGGAGTCCAATCTGCCATTGAAATGGTCTGCACAAGCAGCTGGTCTCATGCCTGTCTAGTCAAACTAGACCAAACCCCTGAACCTTTTGAGGTTCGCCCATTGCTAATAATTAATGTTTGACTTTGATAAAGCTGACATTTGGTTTATAAAAGCAGACTAATAAGCTCCAAGAAGGCTTAGAAATCCTATCGAGTAATGTGTTGCATTACAAATCTTAAAAATTACTCTAAAAATTAACATAATCTACTGCTGGGCACGTTAGTATATTAATGTGATTGGAAGCGTGACCTCTTTTTGCTAACTTTCCAAGTGACCCTGGTAAATCTGTGACATTTTTACTTACGTTAGAGATAACTATGTTTTACAGACCTGTGAAATTTTAAGGTACAGAGAATGCGGATACAAAAAATACTGTATTTTCAGGGCTTTTAAAATTTCTATTACAGACTTTTCTCTTACATGAATGTGTTTTGTATTTAACGAGTAGCCCAATGTTTACGTGTTTTACGCAACTGGTTTTGTCTGGGCTTTTTTCTCTGGCTTTCCACTTTTGAGGCAGATGTTATCTTTATGGTTAAAGAGGTTTGGGCTTCCCTCTGTGATATTTAAAGGGACCCAAAGCCTACTAATTTTAATTTCAGTGGCTGCAGCTAGCAAGTAGTGGTAGTTACTGACCTTGAGGTGACATGCATGGAAGGACAGAGTATGATGGGGACTGTCACATCTCTCTCTGTTTTTGTTGGACTGTAGCTCTAATGTGCATCTATGTCTTTTAGATGTGTCATTTCCCTCCCCTGGCTTGTGGATGGACATCATCTGGAGGACATGGATGATGCAGCAGAGAATAACATAATCAGTCACTTACACAAGAGGAAGAAAAAGAGGAAGAGGAAGGAAATAGGATGAAATGAAAAGTAGGAAGCAATGTATTTTCTGATGTCTTAATGTTCTTCTGATTCAGGGTGAAAGGTTTGCCTGCAATTCTTAATGTGTTGAGGACACAGAATTAAAGCCAGATATAGTATTAGTGATAAACATTAGCACTCACCATTTGCAAAAGCATTTTCCAGCTTTTGATGTTCCCCCTTTAATGCAGTGTTGTTTCTTCCTGTCCCTTATCTACTCCTTGCCTTCTGTGAGCATGGGAGCCCATCCTTCTTTGAATTATGGATCTTCATCAGCATGTGGTGATTGTTGCCCTCTTCACCAACTATCCTGGGTGTCTCAGTATGCCTTAAACAGATCAAAGCAAATTTTCCCCATTCTCCATCTTCTGAAACGGCTGTTGAGTGCTGTAGGAGCACTGTGTCCCAGCCGCTTCTGATCAGACAGCAATTAATATACCAAAAAACATGGCACACAGACCCTATAGAATATGTCTGAAATCTGAAAAAAATATGGACTAAGGGGTAGAGCAAGTAGAGGGTGTAATGAAGAATGATAAATTTGCAATAGAATGGAGTTTTTAAGCTTCTTGTGAATATACACTGAATTCAGCAAATGATATTGGGTCAAAATAATTGGAGAGAATTTTTGAAATGTTGACAATCTCAACACACACACACACACAAACATTTTGGCAGGAAAAAGTCTGTTCAGCCTGAACTGACATTTTTCCCAATGCACTTTTCCGCCAGATGAGCTACCGAAGAGGAGAAAAGATAAATTTCTTCTTGCAGGTCTGGGCTGCTCGAGCTGCAGGGAGTTGGAAGGTGTGCATCTCCTTTTTAACATCTTGGATATTCCCCAGATGAGCTGGGCTGACTTAGTGGCCATCAGTGTGAATTGACTGCGTTGTCCCTGGCGCGAATGACCACCCAGCCTGAACTCTGCAAGGGGGGGCCGCCTGTCTGTGGTTGGTTTCTTCCCCAAATAGCTCTAAAGTGTGGCTTGGTATGTGCTTTAAGTAAAATTATGCTACTGTTCGGCTCTCCGCTTGATTAAAATGTATCTTTCAGCATTTAAGGGTGGGCAGTGACTTCCTGGGATTAGACAGGGAAGTGAACTGGCTGGAAAGCAGCAAGGAAAGAAGTTGTTTACGAGTAGTGTGAGGGCAGAGTAGCATGTGTTGCTGAAATCTGGGGCTTGGCTGCATTACTCAACTCCAGTTACAGATCTGCTAAATGTGTTCAGAGTCCCGTTTTCTTTCTTAATAGTACACACAAGGACGCTTTTACCAGAAGAGTGATTCAACTGCTGTGGTATTCCAGATAAATTTCAGGAGAGCCGGGCTCCCTTGGGCTGACAGTGTATCATTTGCCTTGGGACAAATGCCCTCACAGCCTGTCAAGCTGGCTGAACACAGGCTTCTGAAGAATTGGACTTTTTCTGCATGTAGGATTTCACTCAGCATAACAATTTTTCTTCGCCCAATAAACGTTTTGAACAGCTTTGGAAATCCTTGATTTCTCAGCTGTGGTAGGAGAGGCATCACCATCCACAGCAAGCACAGATATTATAAACTCCTAAGTACAGTCACTACTTAACAGGTCTGCATGAAATGTGAGTGAGCACACTCAGGTGCCACTTCCCTAATTTATGGAAATGGAAAGCTTGGCTGTTCTGAAGGCATGAGGGTTGCAGTGGCTGTCACCTTAATGAAAAAGAGTTGTTCTCGTCTCTGTTTCTGTTTCAAAAAGAAATAAGTTGATAAAACCAACCTACTGTAAGTCTTTTAATGAGCAATTTTTAAAAGCAGTCGAAACATTGGCTTCCTGAGGAAGCCAATAGCTCTGATTTAAAATGTTGGGTTTTTTTCTTTAATTGATATCTGTGTGTGCTTAGAATATGAAAAGAAAGTATTTACAACCTCCAGAGTCATTGGAGTGGACTGTAACATTCCCTTGGAAGTAGAAGCCAAGATTTCTGGGGTTTGGCCCAGGCTCTGATACAGCCTTGTTTTCTGCCAGTAGCAATTGATATAATTCTCTTTTCTCTGTCAGATGAGTAGGATGACATTCTCAGATGCACTGGAATCTAATCAATTTTTCTAAAACATCTAAAGATCCTTGGATGGGAAACAGTATCTAATTCAGATACTGAATCTATAATTTCTGAAATTTTGCGTCTCTACACCTTTCTTGCTCAATATATTTGCATCTTAGCAGAAATAAAATCAAGAACATCCTATCTGGAAAAAAATCCTCTTGTCCTAATTTGATCCTCACTAGTGCTGTGCCATGCCTTCTGGCTTTTTTTTTTCTTTCTTCTGAATATTGAGAAAATGCTCAGCTGATTTTAATGGTCATGGAATGAGAAACTGAAATATCACTTTTTTAATGTAAATTAGTTATTTTCTTATGTTGAAGAAGCAGCTTATTTTGATGGCAGCGGCTTCTGTTGGATTTACGTTCCTCCACTGATCTCATCAGGGTGCCAGATGAGCCATCCTTACAGGGCCTGAACCAGCTGGGTCCAATATTAATGAGGAAAGGGACGTGTTAATTGTAGCAAGTGGTTCAGAGACCAGGGCTTCAAAGCCAATTCAGCCAGACCAGACTGAGCCTCCCTGTGCACTGCTTTTCATACGATCTTTTATCATCTTTTGAACAAAAATTGTGTATAGAGACAGGGAATTTTCACTGAAGAAGTTATTTTCGCCATTAGCCAGGAGCACTGTGACCTGCCATCTTCCTCTTAGGAGTGGAAGACTGAATGATGAACCAGGGTTATCCTATCCACTGATGGTTTAATTTTATTTTACTGCAATAAGGTGAATTGACTCTAGACCAGATCATGAGGGATTTTCAATTATTTGCTGTGAGCCAGTCTCCTTCAGCTTGGACTTGGTGGCTTTTTAACTCTCTAAGGGAAATATCTCTCTGCTAAAAGTCTATTTTGCTGTACATTGCAGGGCTTGAACTGTCATTCTGGTGGATATTGCAGTGCATTTCTTGGTCTCTTAGGTTTGCTATTCGATACTTCTCATTTTGTTTCTTTTATTCTGAGAAGAATGTGATGCTCATACTAACTTTTAAACTTTTGCTCAGACAAAGTGTGGAAACTCATGGTTCTCAGACGTGCAAGCTGTTTCTCCTCTCTTGGGGACTCTTGTAGAGCACTCACTAACTGCTGGTTTTGAGGGAAATATCTTTGGCACCAGTTAGGTCCTAGGAAAGACTATTGTCCCAAAGTCCATTTGTTGTAAGCTAGAAAGTAATTCAAACAGTAGGAGTTGTTGTCAGTAATGCTTGTTGTAGCCCACCAAACTGAGATTTCTGAGAAAGTCTCTGTCATCCTGGGACCCTCCTTTACCAGCTCCAGCTATGAAAACAATAGGGTGCTCATTGCTCCCATTGCACATGGCACTCTGGGGGTGTGAAAAAGGGAATATCTTCTGAGCAATTCCTAGTCTTTGTTCAAGAGTTAACCACGGGTTTTCTTCACAGATACTACTTCACAGAGAAGGAAGTAATGGATCAAATATTTTTAAGAGTAGGATTCAAGCGCACTTAAAATACTTTTGAATTTTTTTAAAATTAATCAATAATTTGGTTAACTCTCTGGGGTTTTTCTAAAATAAGACAGGAAAGGAAATCATAGTTTCAAAAGGAGCTTATTCTGTGTTTGTTTTATTTAAGCATATATGTAAAGTTTGGTTATCCTTTTCACAAATCAAAACATGATGTGAACGATGTTGTGATCTTGGAAGAGCTTGTAAGATAGCATTAGATGTTATTTGGACAGTTAAGTTTTCTGAGATTTCTTAAAATCCACAACTATGACTATCTTTAGAGTCCTTTCCCTTTCATTTGTAGTAGTGCTCACTATAGTCTTTTCACACCCTAGGTTTACTGACTGTGTCAACTCACTCTCTGTTTTCTTTGAGTTTCCTGTATAATGCACACTGTAAATATTAGTTAAGAGTAGAAAAAAATTCTTTAATGATTTTATAGTTTGTATTAGGAACATATGGTTTTGAGATAGTAATATCCTAGTTCACAAGTGTCATTTCCGTCTCTGTCATCACTTGCCCTCTGGAATTTATATCTGTGTTTTATGAGTCAGTGTTCAGGTATTTTATTTCAGGATTATTTGTATACAAATAGAGATTGTTTCATATTACATACCCACTTCCACTCATCTTTGGACTGGAGCACTGAGAACATTATCAATATTACATTTCACATGTAATCATCAGCTAGTTGAAACTGGCAGAAGAAAATGTTTGTTTCCATTATGTCATCCCATTCTTGCTTCACTGGTCAACGTGTCATTTATAGTTGTGGTAAAATTAGTTCAAAGCATGAAAAATTTTAACAACTCATGTTCAGTGGTTATCAAGTATTGATAAGGGAATGGAAGCTGACAAAACTTTCAGCTGAAAATCTGTCACATGATGGAAACTTGTATATGCCTCCTGGGGTTTTCAACTTTGAGATTCCTGTTGTAGGCAGGAGCTGGGACTTAAAGAATTTGTGGACAGAGCAACTGCATCAAAGATTCTGCAATCTTTGCATCAGGGCAGCATGCTTTTTCTCTCACATCTGTGGTGAAATTTCCATGAAAGACATTGTGATTAATGACTGCAAGTCTGAAAGAGATCCTGAATTACACCAGAATCTGAGGTTTGGTGTAACTCAGATTCATGGACAAGGTGACATGAGAAAGACGTAATTAAAATAAACAGAATCTTTCCTAGCTGTCACAGCTTTTGGAATCAACCACATTACACCCCACACAGCAGATTTGCATCCTCAAAAGATCATTTTCTGTCAAGTAACTGTGCTCCTGTACAAAGTGGCCATTTCAACCTTGTTCCTTCAGTGTGTCTGTTCTGTGATCAATATCACAGTCTAGACCTGGATGACTGCAGAATCTGATTGCAACTTAATTTCCCACAAGACTAGCTAGACCTGCTGAAACAGCTTGAATATGCAGCACTGAATAAGCAGGCTGAGTGACAAATGTCCTCACACCATATTGGGAAGCCCAATTAGCAGAGTGCATCTTACTGCATTATTTTTCTCCCCATTGCATTTTGGAAGGATTAAGCTCTGGGACAGTCATTGTTAAGTAAAGGAAAATGACATTGGCATCCATTACTGAATAAATAATACCAAGGAAACTGTAAAAGTGCATGTGTTTTTAAAAATTTTTCAGTTTATATAAGTGTATATAAAATTTGTCTTAAATAATTGCGCATAAACTGGCAGTATATTAAACACTTAGTGTCCACTAAGGACTTTTACCCAATTCTTTGATAGATTTAACTGTGGCAGTGGAAAAAATTACCTTCCCTACCAATCCTTGTCACAACCACTGTCAGATGACACCAACCCCATAGTGTGGTTAGAGGTGCATCTGATCTACAAAGTTTAGACTGTGCAGATGAAGGACACTGATGAGAACAGCAAGCTCTTTATTAGGTTTGACTGCATGCCCTGGCTAATGAGGATGGGTAACTTCATTTTGGGTGGCATCTGCTTTCCCTAATGCCAGCAGTGTCTCTGTCTGCTTTGCCTATGAACTGTCTCCTGAAAGGCTTCACTTTGAGGCTCATCTTAGGACAGGTCTCAGTCAACACCAGTTGACTTTAAAATGCTGGGCTATATTTTGCAGTGCTTTAAAGATGCTTCGTGGTTATGTCTGTCCTTGTAGCACAAGTGCTGACTCTGGTAGAGAATCAGAAAGGAAAACTTGGGACCATTAATTGCATCCACTGTCAAAACTTAAGCCTCTGATGAGTCAGTATGTTCAGGTTCCCAGAGACAGCTCTTGGTCTGGTTTGCCAGATGAAGTGATCTTGCCCCTCCAGAGAGATTTTGTTGGATGAAGGGAAGGTATCAGAAGCTTCTTTTCCCTGGACAAGCAGCCAGGAAGGGAAGACGAGGAGAGAAGTGTGCCAGGGGATATGCTCAAATGACTCACCTCCGTTAGGTAATGCCATCAGCAGCAAATACAAGCCAAAGTAACCTCAGGATACGTTTACCAAAAGATTGGGCTGCACAGCGTATTCCACCATGGGCACTCGTGGCTGAACTAATTTTTAGGACTCAGCTTTCAATTCTTGTGCCAGCTACTGCTGTTGAAGGTAACAAGGAACCTTCATATTACTTTACTTTTTCTGCTGAGATCGAACTAATTCAGCTGGGGAAGTGTCAGTGAAAACAAGAGCAAATAAAGAAAATGGATGTGGGGAAGGAAGGGAAGTATCGAAGACAAAGGGCTTAGGTACCTCCCAACTGGGGATCACTCATACAATGGGCCATTAAAATTTAGCTGAGTCGAGTATATTGTTTTTAATTTGTATTCCCATAACATACTCCGTTAAGGAGGGTGTATGCAGCAAATGCATATTAATGATGCTACACATTTGCATATTATAGATCCATAATACCAAGGGTGTAGTAAAAATCTTTATGAAAAGTGGTGACTATGCAGCAGTCAATTTTCTCTGTATCTCAACCATTTTAATGCTTTTTCTTGCACACACACACACATGCACACAAACCCCCTAAAACTGATAGCTATACTGCATTAAGGGACTAATGACCTGCAAAATTCCATTTATAAAAAATGAAGAAATGTTAGATTTATATAGGGAATCATCAAATTATCTCTTTCTCTGGAAGAGTTCCAGTTCTTTGTTCCCTTGTTCTAAAATTTTTAAACCAATAACCTGACAAATGCATTGTTGTTAAAAATGTATATTTAATCCACTTCAGATTTAGTGTCAGGAGAAGATTATCCTGAATTTACTTTTCACGGTAGCTGTATGGCTGAGATACAAATTTCTGCAACTCAACTGTTTACCGTGAAAAGTAACCCCATCTGGGCTAGCTGTGGATTTAGTTAGTGGTCTTTAACCAAGGAAAGCTTTAGTGGTTATTTCAGCATTTCTGACCAGGAATATCCTTTTCTGGATTATGCATTGAACAAAATATGACAAATTTGCCTCCCATCAGTGTAACCAACTGTTCATGAATGTTGCTACTGATTCAAGAGAACCCAGAAAAGGAGTATCCTAGCCAGTTATACTAAGATATGAGCAAAAGTCTTGGGCCACATGTCAGATTTGGTGAGGGAAGGTTTCCTATGGAAGAGATGAAATTGTGGCCCAGATTCATAGAACCATACAACAGCTTGGGTTGGAAGCGACCTTAAAGATCATTTAGCTCCAAACCCCTGCCATGGGAGGGGACACCTTCCACTAGACCAGCTTCTCAGAGCTTCACTAAAAACCTTTGGAGTTCTCTATAAAGGCTAAAGGCCAGGAACAGGCAAATATTTCGACTCGCATTTGAATGAGTTTTTGTGATCTGAGGAATGACTTGTAGCTGTTTCTTGCTAGAACAGAATCATGCCAAAAATGGGGAAATCTGGACCCTAAGATCAGGGTTCAAGAGGTGGATTTTGGGAGGTCTGGCTGATTACAAGAGGCTCTTTTCTCAGAGGGCCCCACAAAGTTTCCCATCAGCCAGTTTTTATATGGACACGTGATGAGAATTAAACGATGTCTGGGTCAATATCGGGTCTGGACATGGAATGTTTAACTCACTCCATCCCATCACCTTTTCCGAAAGAAGGTGCCACCTCTGACAGACCAGAAGGAGCAGATGTCTGGTTCCACGATCCAGTTGATCATTGTCTCTCTGTAGCTCCCTGGGTGGTTCCTGCCCTCATTTCTTCCCATTTCTCCCACATAACTCACAGGTTATTCTGCCTCTGTGCTTTGCTGTACAGAGAGTCCAAGCTGTCTTCCACTGATATCCAGAGGTCTTGCCATTGACTACAGTGTGTGCTGCAGCATATCCTAATTTATAGAAACTATATGATCTTTGCAAACCCAAAAAGCCTAAAGTAATGTGAAATCATCTTTGGAGCTGCTCAATGGCTTTATATTCTCTGTGAAACTTTCTTTAAGAACGACAAATCAGAGGTTTGAGAAAATAATTTTTCATTCTTCAGATACTGTCTGACTTTAGGAGTGAGATTTATATTTTCAGTTTATGCACAAATCATCATCCCTTGCTTATTAAGGGATGACAAAAGTGGAACATTACAGGCTAAAAGCAGGTAAGGGTCTAAATTTTAAGCAAATATATCTCCCTTACTTTGCATTTATTTTTTTAATATCTATGGAGGGATTGCTGCCTTTCAGATTTAATTTTAACCTGAAAAACAAATAAAAGCCAAAATTGCATTGTCCTTGTTGAGGAAGGACATATCCCCTGTCTTCTGTGTGCCTGAAGCAGTTTTCCATACCTGTCCATTCCTTGGGATACCTGCAGGTATTTTCAACATGGCATAGAGGTATCAGAGCAGAATTGTGTCAGTGAATTATGTACATCCATCTGCCCTGCATAAGCTTTATGTGAGGGTTAAGGTTTAAATGTCAGGGCATTGACCATAAAGTCATCCTAAAATATGTGGCCTTATAGTTGTGTGATGAGAGGACCGATACAGCAAAATTCACTTTGGTTTAAATTTTATTTTCACCCAAACAAATTCTTCCTTTTCCATAATCCAGCTGATTTTTGTGAGTGAAACTAATTGGAACAGAATAGAGTTAAATATTATGAGTGTCTAGAAATGAGGAAAATGTGTATAGTTTTTCAGGGAAAACAAGAGGATGCAATATGTATTAGCCTTCCTGACAGTCCAGTTAAAGCACATACTTACATCCTGACTTAGCTTTATTCAGTCCCACAGGGATTTTTCATGATCAAGAAGTGGAAGAAAAAAGAAAAGAGTCAAGACCTCACTATTTTTTCCTTAGTCATTTGAAGGACCAGTTGCCCCATCCTTGTCCCTTTAGCCCTAAAGGGAGTTTTACCAATGACGTTAACGGGAACAGGATCTGGCCCGGTCCCCGGCTATTTTGGAATTGCTTCTGTTGCCCTCACTGCATTGTTGCTGAGAGTACAGAACATCCTTGCCTTCTGTTTTTCACTCCTTACTATTTCCTTGGAATACTTAGGCAGAGAGTGACTGTAAATGCTTAACCTTTGTCAATGGCAGACGTTCAACAGAGTTTGGCTGCCTCCCTCTATTTCCTTGTGGACACTGATTTAAGAGTCCATCCAAAACATTTGTTCAGAAGGATATGACTAACATGAGAATCTGTCACTGTGTAAACACAGTGACCAAAAACTATTTGGCAGCATTTGGGATCTGCTGGCTAATAATTGGGTATTTACATTTGATTTAACAGCACCACTTGTGATGATCTAATGTCACTTAGTTTTTTTGTGGATAGCTCATCTGATTTTTTTTTTTCATTTTACAATGATTCAGCATAATCACATGAGAGATAAAGAATATATAAAGAAAAGTACATACTTCAGTAAGTAGGGTAAAATTTCAGTTAGGACCACATTAGGAATGATGTGCTGAGCTCACACCAGAAGAACAACGCCTGCATTTACTGGAAACATTGCAGAAAGAGTGAGTGAAGTCATTGAAAACAAATTGCCATTCCCTTCCTAAATAGACTTGGGCTGGAAAATGGTCCTCTGGGTTGTGACCAGATTTAGCCTTAACAGCCATTTTCCTCCACAGAAACAGAGTAAATTCCCTTGGGAAACCAATCCAAAAAAATATGGATGAGAATTTTTGAAAAGAGGAGTGATACATGAACACAGTCAGAAATAAATCAAAAGCTATCAACAATTTTCCATTGTTTGGGCAGTTTCAGAGCAGCACATTCATCTGTTAACACTTTTATCACTGCAGCATGTTATACTGATCCAACTGTGTCAAAAGTTATGTGAACAGCACCTATATCAGTCTCTAATTGAAATACACATTATTCACTATCATGAAAGCTATAGAGACTGTGAAGGCTTAATGATACAGATCCAAGTACATATTGATAAGTTTGAAGGGCATATGATTTGTATTAACTTGTGTACCTTCTACTGACATTGTTTTCAGAGTGTTGTAAAAGAGTAGGAATATATTGTGCAATAGTTGGTATGAACGAATTTGCTTTTGGTTCTCCTACTACTAAAAAACTACTACTAAAGAGGTTATGAACATGTTTGAGGACAAGACCTTTCCCTGCCCACTTGAGCAGTACCCAGTTTTTTTGTTTGCAAAAAGAAGAAAAATTCTCATTTCCCCACACACGTATGCCTCAGATCACTCCAACAGATCCGAGGAGATATGGAAAGTCAAATAATGTGGTCTAAGAACCACAGGAATGACAAACTTTTCCATGAGCTTTCCAAATCTAATAATGGCAAAGGTAATTCTCTGCTCAGAATTGTCACCATGGATGGTCCTCCTCATGCTCAGTACCTCCAGTTTTTCACATTTTTTATCCTTTATTTTGTACTTTGCTAGTTAATAAAAAAATTTCTGCAAAATATACTTTCAGTTTAGACAGGTTAGATCTCACCCTGGTACTTTCACTCCTGTGCAGTACATTTCTTCTTCTAAATCTTTCATTCCACACTGACAAGAGCTTTAGCTAGGAAGCTGTGAGATGCTATGATAGAATCATAGAAATTAGGAGTCATCAAATCTATCCTTGTACCTTAGGGGAGGAGAAGGAGAAGAGATGACAGGAGATGAGAAGATAGCAATACTATGCTATATACATGTTTATCTCTACCAGCCAAGTAACTGCAGCTGGGAGCAGTATATATGTTTTGTTTGTTGGTTTTGGGTTTTTTTTTTCTTTTTTTTTTTTTTTTTACAGTTCTCTTCACAAAATTAAAATTGGCTATAGATTTTTTTTCTATGGCTTTGTAAAAATATTTTTCACCAGTCTATAATCCGTGACTCCTGCATTGATAACCAAGGGCACAGCTATAGCTTCTGGGCTCAGTTGCCACTTACAATATGTGGTCCCTTCCATGTCCAAGAAATAATGACAGGCCTCTCTGTTGGAGACTTCAATATTTCTAAAATTAACAGGAGTGGAGTTTGATCTCTGTGAGGAAATTTGGCAGGGAAAAAGTGAGGAAAGGAATACAGCAGACTCATACCCTAGTGTGAGATATATTTCTCCTTGAAATTTTTCTCTCCGTCTTTCCTTGGTGGAGCTGGTTGAATCATCTAGTGAAAATGAGTTTTTGTTGCCAAAGTCACCTTTTCATTATTTCTCCACTCACAGTGGTGGCAATGAAAGACTGCTTCAAAAAGAAAATTATTTTCAAGATCTTGCCCTGCAGTGCCCTGGGGATGTGATTAACTTGCCAGAGGTGTAGACAGCTCCAGACTCATTCAAAGCAAGGGCCTTGAGATTAGCTGGTAGATTTTGGATAATTTCCAAGGCAAGAATGAAGCAGAAGCATCTAGATATTCTGCACACTGCAGTGGCAGTGGGATGTCATCCCCAGAGGCTGAACATGCCTTTCATCCTGTCTCCAACAGCACTTCCCAAAGAGGTGCCTTTATCTCTCCCACCTCCTTTGCTCTTCCCAGCCCTTGCAATGAATTCTTACCTTCCCATTCAAAGGCTGTGCCACTCCTGGCATTGCAAACACACCCAGCACCTGCACCATGGTAGCTAACCTGGTTAGAGCAAGCTGGGAACTGCCGATGTGAACATCTCCACCAATAAATCAGATGGGTGGTAAAGATTTCCCATTTGGATGCAATGATGAACAGCTGTGGGGAGTAAATGTCTCAGCTGGAGCAGCTGGAGCTGAGAGAGGATGTGTGACTGCGTCCTGAGACAGCAGGCAATGTCAGGCAGAGACGTAACAGGAGCAACTGAGCTGTGCTTATACAATTTACAGGCACTTAAACAAAAGTATTACCCTGAAACCTGCCTCAGTCACCATTAAAATACTAGAGCATCGTGCCATCTGTTCCCCAATTAGAAAACAAACACGTCTGATTAAGATCTCTTTATTTTCTGGTCTCAGATACACAAAAAAGAGTAAAAGAAGTCTTAGAAGCTGATTTTAGAGAGGAGCTCTATATACACTGTTGTAAATACAAAATTACTCCCTTAGAATATATATATATAAAGTTTAAAATTTCGCAAGACCTAATCACAGTGCCAAGAAGAAAAGCTCTAATAAATGCTAACTGGCAAATATAAATCCAAAGGAGTCTTCTTTCAAAAAAAACCCAAGAAACAAAATAATCAAGAACCCCACGAACTGAAAAACTACACCTGTAGAGGGTGAAGGATCCTTATTATACACTGTTACAAGTTAATCCCAAGCTTCTGATGAAAGTATCTTGAACAAGTGTGACATCCGATAAACATTTACCTCATTTAATTTATTAATATTTGTGGGGATTTTTTTTTATATTACAGGCCACGTGTATGATTTTGAAGAACAGCAATAGGTTACTATGCTTCCAGTTCTGTATTGAAGTCTTACTGAAGTCCCAAACGTCTCTCTCACTCCCTCAACTAATACAGAGGCTGTAAGCCAGCTGGTAACATCAGTCTGACACAACCCATTAGAGAGGCTTGTTTTCCAGCTGCCAATAATTTTCCTGATCTTTAATGATCTGGTGTTTAATACTCCACATTATGTGCCTCCTTCAAATGTTTTTTAGTTTGTTTTTTCCTAAAGAAAAGCTAGTTTCATTAATGAATACAGGAAAAACAAACAAACAAACAAACCAGAGGTGGTTAAAGAAAAGAGTTAAACAAAAATAGAAAGAAAATAGGTAGAGAAGCTGTTTCTTGAAATTTCTAATGCTTCATGGTTCAGAATAGGGTTTGAATTTTAGAAACACTTAACACTTTTTTCGTGGCCAGTATTTGGCAGTGCCCACAAGAGGAGCCTACATTTTCTTCGAATGCATTTGTTTATGTATCAGTCTCCTATAAAGCAAATCTCTGCAAAATCCTCTGAAAAAGCTTCTGGTTCTCCTTCAGAGCTCTACACAGAGAAGATGGCAATCAGCTACCACTCTCCGTTTCTGCTTTAAGCCTAGTGGCAGAGGCAGATCTCGAATTTCCAACCCCCGATGATTTGTGTGGGTGTCAGCAGTTCTCTCTGCTACAGAAAGTCTGCAAATTCTACCCTTTTCCCCCATTTGATGATTTAAAAACTTGGAAAATTACGTTCTTAGGAAATACACAAAGGGAATATAGATGTAATTTCAAGGCATGTAATAAAAATTCAGATTTAAGTCTGTCTTAGTGATCTTCATTCAACCCTATTATGTATATTGATGCAATAATTTAAGAAGTCTTTACACCCCGTTTTCTTTCAAAGATTGTGTCTTAGTCATTAGGTAAAATGTGTATGCTTGGGACCATATAGCAAAAGAAGAATCCCAAGAACAGATGCAGACCAAACGATTGGGACATGGAATAAGGAAGAAATGTACAAAATATTAGCCCCCTGTTAGGGGAAGATGTTTCAAGAAATGGAAAGATATAAAAATAGGAGGAAAATAAGCATTCTGTGCTAAAGACACATACCACTGTGCACAGGCATCTCTCTTTGCTCCTCTTCTTGGTTCTCTCTACATGGGAGGTGATTATACAGCAGATGTAATTGCTGTTTCCTGGTGACTCAGGCATTGGCTCTCCCACACCACATTTGCAGACACAAGCCCTTCAATTCAGCATTCACTTTCTGTTTCAGAAGGCTCTTCAAATGAAGATTTGCATTCAGAAGCATGATGAAACAAATAGGGACAGTTTTCTTTAGCATTATTTGTGTAAAATATTGCCACAGGGACAGAAAAATTACCTTGATCATGAAATAATGTCTGAGATGGATTATATCACACAGTTCTCTCCCTTTGGCAATGTTTTACTGATGCTCCCTTGAAAACCAGTCAGAATTTACATCCTCTATCTGCATGCATATACACATATTATATTCAATTGGCTGTCTTTAACACAAAATATAATTTTCAAACCTGTAAAATTATGGATATAATTTTGCATCTGCACTTAGCTGGTATAATTTAGGTCCCTGGAACAGGTAGCAAGACTGCACCCTAAATTACTGGGCTATAAGATATATTAGGTGAAAAAATACCTCACTGATGTCATAGAATGTATTCCATATATTACAGAAAGCAGAACTTACTCTTTTGTATCCTTTGATACCAAGGAAAAAGACAAATATCATTCTTGGTGATAAAATTTCAGCCATGTTACATTCTCTGTGTCCCAGCCCTACAATGTAATGAAATTGGTACCTCTTGCCTCTTATGATTCCTACTAAAAATTAAATCTCTCCCTGACATAAACCAGGGACTTTCTAAGAACCACATTGTACTTTGTGTTCCCCTAATGGAAAAGAGATATCAGGGGCAAATGAAACTTAATTGGAGCACTCTGGTTTTTTTGGTTGTTCTTTGGGACCAGAGTAGCCCTTTGTGTGTGCGGGTAGCCAGGCAGAGCATTCCTGAGGCTGCTCTAATTTATGCAAGGTACTGGACTGACATCTGGCTGTCTCCAGACTCCAGGGGAAGATATAAGTGGCTTAAAGCTAGTTTTGCCTGTTCTAGTGATGAAAGCAGCTCAGACAAATCAGAAAATCTGGCAGTTAAATGTATAAATTATTATAATAATAATAACAATAATAGTAATGATATTTTGGGGCAGAGGAATAAATAGATGCCAGGCTGAGCAAATGTGACCCAATAGTGATGCACAAACAAGATCCCATCTGCTGGAGACTTTGCAAGCCTTTAAGACTTGCACTTCTGGGTCCATAGATTTTTAATAAAACACATAGATCATCAGGGCAATATTAGGGACTGATAACTCAGCCGTGACTTATATTTTGATTTCTTTTCAAAGCATGGCACTTCCAAATACTAACAGTAAGGTTTCTGTTTTCCTTCACAAATCTGCTTTACTTTACTGTTTGGATTATAAAACAGGGATGAAAAGAGATTGGTGGGATCGTCCTGTACTCCTACCTCCATCTTTCTGTGTGCTGACATTTCAGGATAAACTGTCTTTCCAGAAAACTGCAACAAGAAACATTGCAGTTAGAATATGCTGATTTTTAATGTTCACTAAATGTACAGAAGGTATGTTGTATGGAATTCCTTCCATCTCAAAACCTCTCTTTTTTGGCCATTGACACATGCCAGTAACATAACTTACACATATTTTGCGGTTTTGCTCTGTGAAGGAAGTATTAAGCTTTGAGACACTGTAATAAATTTGTTTGGTTTTGATAGAGATTGGCTGCCTGAATGCTACCATTTTTATCAGCTATAAATTGCTCCACAAGCTGTGGGGCGAACGACCTTTCATAGTCAATTTTGACTTAAACCGCGTAAATCATTTGCAATGATTCCTTCAAGAGATGTCAGTTCTTTCTCCTGTGTAAATCTGTCTGAAAATGCATTTTCTAATGAATTGCATCATTCTCACTCTGGAGAGTGTTCACAAATAGTGCCCTGCAAAGGCTTGAAATTTTAGGCAGACTGGTTACCAATTTACCCATGTGGTGTATTTCTGATGGCCATAGGATGGCCAGATGCAGCGGTCAAAGGCAAGTCTGTATTTGAAATACAGTATTAAGGTTACTGTCAGAGCTTTTTGGACAGCCCTAGGATCCTGATTATCCTGTGCTAACAAACTACTCACAGGTAGGGACAACACGGTGACACTTTGTGATTTCAGCTTGGTGCTCATTTACCCTTTCTGGGGAGAGAGGGAACCACGCTGGGCTTCTGCCTTGTGGGAAATTACAGAATCACCGAGAAGGCAATGTGAACCCAATTTTTCTGTAAAAGACCCAAACTGCACAATGATTGAGTGGTCAAGACTACAACAAGGTCATGATAAGGGCTGGATTTAATCCTAAATTCTAATCCAATATTGAAAAACTGTGCTCTCCTTTAACTTAAACAAAAGTTATTGGAAATATCTTTTCAATTAATACTGGTGAGACTGAGCCAGCTTTTCTGCCATTCAGTTTTCTGTTTCCCAATCTTTCTATTTTCTCCTTTCTGTAGTGTCTGTCATAGACTTTTCCTGTCCTGGGGTGAAAATAATTGAGCTGTTAGCAGAAGTATCAATATCAGAGTTAACCTCTTTTCTGTGATAAAAATGTCACTGTGTTACTCTCCCTAAAAGAGAGTCACCTCCCTCAAAGTGTCTGAGGCTGGTGTTTAGTTAGATATTTTCTCAGTGACTCTCTGAGGACCTTTGAGGTACACTGGCCATATTATTTAGAGGTGAAAAATGGTTTCAGATGGAAAAAAAGACCGAATTTCTCTTATTTAATTTTCTTAATTCTTTCTGAAATGGAATGGAAACCAAAGCTATTCCCTGAAATTAAATTCTGAAAAAATTCCATGTTCTAACCCAGACACTGTTAGTTACCAGGTACCAACCTGAAAGATACCATCAATGAATAGCACCTGCCCTACTGATAACTAACCCCAGAGAACAAGATTCATCACTGGAAGAGGCACAGATAAGTCTCTTAAAGTAGATAAAGTAGATAAAATACTTGAATACAATCTTGCACCTCTCTATAGTGCTGCTGGTAGGTTTGATCTCAATCTCCTGACTCCTGGATGAGTACAGTTCACTTTTCTGTCTGCGGTGAAAGACTCTCCCTGATAGACTTGGTCTGGACCTGTACTGTCTTCACAATTTGTGGAGATGGTAAAGCCTGAGTTTGACACTTCTGGCCTGCCCTTCTACACCTTTGGGTGGCACAGATATTTACTGATCCTGGCCTGCTTCCACGGAACTGACACTGTCAGGTCTGGGATTGGGCTTTCGTTAAGACATCAGAAAAGGAGCCCCTTCCATCTGCTCTGCTGAGAGGTGTAAAAATATCATCATCAGTCTTAGAACAAACACTTTTTTCCTGAGCCTGCTTGGGTAGCCTTGTACTGAGTAGTTTACTACAGCTTTTCGTGTGGATGTCACTCTCACAAAAACAAGGGTGGAATAGAAAAATGACTACGCACCTATTTACATCAATCTCTCCCCTTGAGAAGACAGGACTTTTCCTGCCCAGCATCTCAGTCCGTGCTTGGATGACTGGCATTATGCCCACCGTTGTTGAAGGGTTAACCTGACTGCAAGATTCATCCTTCATGTCACACAGCACTGCTAAATATATCTGCTATTTGAGCTCATTAGATTTGCCAAATGACTAGATGTTTCCCTGACTCCTAGCTCTACAACATGCCTTTGTCCAGATGACTCATTGATTCATGAAGTCTTTTCAGCTACATCAGTGTTTTTCATTATTTACTGACCATCAGGCTTTTCTCTTTCTTAAATTTTGCTCCCTTCCTCCCCCTGCATCATTGTCCTAGAGAAAAAATCTGGTTTTACCCAAAACTAGAATTACAAAGAGACAAATAAAATAACACAACAGTGGCTGGCTGTACAGTTTTTAAGAAGCAGGGTGTTTTATGGACGCACACAATGGCAGTATCATAAAGAAAAGCCAAGTGGGTTCTTTTGTGAGTGGTGGGGTGACTTTTCTTCAGAATAAGAAAAACAGCTGTGAGGTTTTCCAAAGTCACTGTCCGCACTATGTTTTCACAAAGAGGAAAGAGAGAGGAGAAGACACTAACAGAGAAAACATGCAAAGACACTGCTTGAGGAACACGTGTCTCATGACAGGTCAGAACAGAGTAACCCAGCTGAAAAAGAACTGTGACAAGGCATAACATCAGCATAGAAAGTGTTCAATATTTTTCCAATCACAACCATTGTTCTGCTTAACTGATGCTGGCGAATAACCCTGCTGCAACCTTTTAGGTACAGAGGATCAATGAACAATTAATGGTGCCACTGGATACACTGTGATGCACAAAATAACTTTTATTATATTGCCAAAATAGCTGAAACTCCTGCTTCCCTTCGTGCTGGAATCAGGAATTCTCCATTATGCCTATCTCTGTAAAACAGAATAAAAACTTGGATCAAATCTGGATGTCAACATTTGAGGTCATTGTGAACTGAAAGAAACAAGGGCACACCCAATGTTAAAAGAAAGATATTGATTTGGTCTCTGAATATTTTTTTGTCCAGCATGATGCACATGCTAAGCAAATCAGGAATGACTAATGGGGTTAAATGTGATCATCACTCTATCAAATATCGGCTCAGAGTTGCCTTTTCTGCACTAATCAGATTTCATAGTATTAGCAGTAGAAATTGTTTTAATTTTGTCTTTATCCCTTGAGATACGGACCTGAGTTAGACATGACAGCTGGAGCCATGAGGTTGAATCCTGTGTCACACAATCAGAATTTGGTGCTTCAGCCACAGTCTAAGACTAATATGAGGTAGCTGTAAGTATGAGCCACTTCATGTGTATGAATCTATCATTATATGCAGAGAAATGAGAGCTAAATACTTGCTAATTTCTTGTTGACAAGATTGATCAGTTAGAAAGTAACTGCACGCACTGAGCACTGTACAGCCAAGAGAGAAATGGACCTGACCTATAAACCACTTCACAACTCTCTGGATTTTGGGCTTAACCAGGAACAGAGCAAAAAATTTAAGCAGGCAAGCATGCCACAATAATTACCATTTTCTAGGCATGTGCTATTAGCAGATCAAAGTTAGCGGCAGCCCAGTGTCTCCCTGTTGGTCTGTACTTAACAGAGGTTTCCCCCAGTGCCATCCCAGCCAGCACATATGAGGAGGGCAGGGTAAAGGAAATAGGGGTCAGCTTAGGAGGCAAGAGTCTGTGCAGGTGTAGGCCAGATCTCTAAAGACGCAGCCATGATGTGTACTAGGCATACGTTTTCATCCCTGCCTCCTACTGATCCCAACTCCTGA
Source organism: Origma solitaria (assembly GCA_013397895.1). Taxonomy (NCBI): domain Eukaryota; kingdom Metazoa; phylum Chordata; class Aves; order Passeriformes; family Acanthizidae; genus Origma; species Origma solitaria. Next base: position 217,701 of record VZRL01004594.1, on the reverse strand, counting down.
TGCAGTTGTTCCCTAATGCTGAAAATCAGAATGCAAAAGGACCGAGCTCAAATTCACTGCTGTCTTGACCATGCGTTTTTCAGCCCTAACAGAACTCCCTCTCTGACAAAGAGGATACTGTGCTGCTGGAAATTTGGGAGGGCAATAGTTAATCCTCTGGTCGCAATTTCTCTAAAATCAGTTGACTTCGGCTATGTCTGAAATGCTATTTTAGTGCCTTAAACTTCAGGCGAACTTCCAGCACAGACACTCCTATATCCCAGAGGGCTGATTTAAGTGCATATATGTTTAAAGCCTGGAGAAATGGCATTTAGTTCACTGTGCCCTGGATCTATTGCATAAAGGATTAGGGATTTTATCCTCACAACTGCTACTGCTCTTCACCCATAAGCAAACTTTTTTGACATTGGTGCATTTATCTTGGTCTAACAAATTTGTTACTTTCTGGAGAAATGACCAAACTGTACAATATTTAGCACAGACTATAGATGTATGGAGTACTACTTAGTCCTCCCTCAGCCTATTCTCGGGATCTCATCGAACTGAAAAATAGCTAGAGTATCTTCACAGAAGTCTAAATCAAATTATCTCCCAATGGTCATCTAGGTTCATGGCTGGCTCAGACTTCCACTGAGATGTAAATTCTTAAATATTTTAATTACAACTGAAAAGCAGGATCCTAAGTCACTTAGTTGCCTCTGAAAATTTTAGCTGAGAACTGATGAACAATATCAGAATTTAATCTAAATTGTCAGTCTGCACATACATCCTGGAATGAGCAGAGTTTCAGTCTTAAACCATTTTTTCCCATAAAAAACCAAAGAACTGACAGATTGATTCAACAAGGGAAAAAAACAGCTTCATCTCTTCTGGGTGCTGAATGAAAAACTTGCGCCAAGGATCCCCAAATCTGCTAACACGAGTCTCACAGCAGCTACACGAAGGGAGGGATTAGGGAACCCAGGCACTGCTTTGCCTGGTAGTGACTGAAGAAACAGAAGGGTGGAGTAGCTGGTGTCACAGGCTGGAATCCATCTGCCTTCTGGCAAGATTGGTTTAAAATTGCTATTGGAAAATTTGTCTTTGTGATCAATATCCCTTTGCTGTTCACTTCCAACCTGGCACTTTCAGCTTAGCTTGATGATGCTTGAGGAACCTCTCATCGTGCGTGGGGGAATTCTGTGTTGTGCCTTTATGAGAATGACACACTTGGGTGAATGAAGCTTCTCCCCAGCGTCAGGATCATCAGTCTCTGGGAAAAAGCAGTATAGGGCTGTCGCGTCTCCTGAAAAATATTTTATCACTGGCCAAACTTGATAATAGAAACAAAAGTACTTTATTCCTTTTAATCTTGATTACAGTGTAACATGCATTTTATGTCTCTCCCTCTCTGTAGGATTTCTTTAGCATAACTCAGCATAAGACTGCAGAAGATAAAGTGATGCAGCTTCCTACGAAGATATATTAATCTCATAGAATAACAAATTAACACATTGGAGTACTACAGTGTTTTTAGAGTTGGAATCCTGTCTACATGAGTTTGGAAATGAGGTACATTCTGACAGCTGGGCTATAGGAATAACTTCTGAATTTCCCATTCATTGCATATCTATGCTCTAGTTCTGGGTTGTAATTAATCAGCACTCATGGCATATTTAGAAGGGTTTATGCATCTGTTTCTCTGATGTACACCAAAGATGGTTCTTTCCATGATACTTTGGTTTTAAATGCAAATAAAGAAACAGTGGAGCCATAAAAGGACAATGTACAGTTTATATTCCTAAAGAATCTATGGTGTTTGACATATGGGTAATAAGAGATATTTTCTTATCCTGAAGAGATGTAGGGCCTAACTGGAAAGGAAAACATAATTTTCTAAACGGTGAAGTGATGTACAGAAAATGTGAGCCTTCCAGTGTCACAAACAAGAAATCTGTGACCGAGACAGACACTGCACACAAATCTGCTGTCTGACACTGGGACCCTACCTCAAGGAGAGTTCTTGTCCTTGGGAATTTCTTTTGTGTGTCATTTCTCTCCAACCAGTTTTCAGTATATATATTTTTACTTTTTCACCTCGTTTTTCATCATCTCTTTCTGGCAGCACTCCATCTTGCTGCCTCTTTCTCTAACAGGAGCATAAGGATGGCCATACTGGGACAAGGATGAGGTCCATCCGCTGGGAATGCTGGTAGAGGGGTGGCTCATTAATAGGATCAGATGTACTGTGCTCTTTTATGAAATGTGTTGGATTTCAATGAAGAATAACTGTTCTGGGCATAGAACACTGACTCTAGTTTGCAGAATTTTTTGGAGACTAAATGGAAGAAAGATACTGCCTGGATGTTCTATGCATAAAAAAATGTCAGGGTGGCTACAAAGGGGAGGACAGTGAGAAAAGAAGAGAAAAAAGAAAGTTTGCATTTTCGAAAGGAGCTATTTTGGGAACTGTTTTGGCACATTTCCCAGTTTCTCATCCTGCGTTTGTGGCAGTCAGTTTAATTAGTTTTTCTCTGTACAACTTCTGAAATGCTGCAATTGTGATTTGTGTCTAGTAGGTCATTAATTTTCTTCCTGCCCATTTTAATGCACAGCCTTCTCAGAGCTGGCGAAAACAAGCTCTGGCACGTGATTCATAGTGATTGATGGTCATCTTCCATCTGACATAACAGGTGAGAAAAAAAGGATGTGGACATAGGAAATGCTATAGGAATTTCTGAGTGCAAGACAATTAAAATTGTAGTGAAAAGATTATCCTTCAGTATTGCATTAATCCTCAGCAAAGGCTCATTGTGGAAGATGTTCTACACCACTCTATTTTGTCTCACAAAGAGCATAGCTTCCATCATTATCATCATAATTTGGATGCCATTTCCCACTAAAATCAATTTTCAAAATTACATCAGTAGGTGCAATGTGTACTAATAACTTTCAGAATTTGGGCCATCCAGTCCTAAAGAGGCAAAGGGCTGGGTGGGCAACACTGGGAAGGGGACTGTGAGGTTTGTTCCTCACAGAAGTAACTTGTAGGCTAGAGCCAAAAGATTTTCAAGTCCTGCTGTAGAATTACAACCATTTTGTTTTTCCTTTCGAGAGAGGGAAATAGTCTTGTCTTTTCTGGACTCTCAGGCCATTCCTGTGGTGAGTAAAATTACCTCTGTAAGGTTCCCAGCTGATCTGCCTGGCTGGACTTTGCACCAAAATTTAAGGTCCCTGCACTGCATGTGACACAAAATCAGCATTGTAAGAAGACACAAGAGACACATCTTCCTTTCTAAATGTCTTTGAAATGAGACATCAGTGGTGAAACTTAAATTCTGAGTACCATTTTCTACCCAGACAAATCCATCTCTTTTTTAATTCATTCTTCATTGAATCTGTGGAGCTGGGGATTTCTCAATACCACAGGTACCATTGCAGGCTGTTATTGCCAACACACTGTGTGTTGATTCTTACAGGTTGCTCTTGTTTTCCCTTCTTTCAGTTGTTTTTTGTGGGATTTTGCTTATCTAGAGTAATTTACTGCAGGCAGCAATGAGCCATCCACATCCTGCTAATGGCAGGCAAGAAGTTGCATTCCTTGGTCATATAAAACCAATGAAAAATGTAAAATAATTAAATTTATCCCTAGACACCAACATATTTATCCTTTCTAGCTGAGGCCTGCTTTATCAGAACAGCATGGAAACAAATTCTCATTATTCTGATGGAAGTCAGATTCTGTTTCCCATGTAAACCATGTGGGGCAGCCACTTGCTTTTGATGCCATATGTTTTCATGATCACAGTGATTTGCTTTGGTTTGCTTTCATTTACCTCCTAGAAATATGAGAGTCAGGGGAAATGGTAGGTGCTGTATTTGCTTCTGCTTTGTTGATAGCTCTGTGTATTATTCAAATCCATGTATTTATTCCCAGAGGAGAAATATCATTAAGGTATTGTTAATGTTGACCATATATCACTCCTTAGAGTTAGGTGATCTATTTATTTATTTATTATTATTTAAGAAGCCACTACTTTGGAATATTATATGCTTTGGAAATGCTCAGTTACGTGTTTAAAATCAAATTTGTTAATATTGTTGTGCACTTTTCATCTCTGAAACAGAGACTCCCTTAGCTTTCCCATAGAGTTGTCTGCTGAGGACATGAATCACACCAGGATATTCAATCTGTTGAATGATGAACTTACTGGGGTGGTGAAGAAGTAGAAAATCTGACTGTTTTCAGGGGCCCAGGAATAAAACCTAGAGGGATAGACCATAATTTCTTCCAGGTATAAACTAGTGTATATCGGCTCCATAAACAGAGGTCATTGGGACTTATTTGAAAGAAAATTATGATTGTATACCAATGGGGCATATTTATTTAATCACCTAGGTCTGAGCAACAAAACCATCTCAGGTCCATCTCATTGCCTTACTCTCTGAGCAATAGGCATTTTGATATCTTTGTAACACCCTTGGAGAAAGGAAAGAACTCATTGCTCTTTCTGTAGTTGAAAAACTGAGGCAGAAAAAGCAACTGGGATCATGTTCATGGTCACCAACAAGAAAGGTTCAGCAGAACCCAGAGTGGAAACCAAACCCTAGCACCATAGCAAGGATGCTGTCTTACCCATCTGAGCAGCTGACCTTTGAAATACCCTTGAGATTAGGAGTTGCTCATACTCAGCTGCAAGTCTGAGCCCTGCATTTCAAGCCAATCTGCAGCACTGAAATTTCCTTGTATCCAGGTTTTCATTTGAGTTTGCTTATTCCCTGTCCAAATCCTGTCACTTGCAAGAGAAACCATTCTGCCTAAACTGTTCTCTCCTTGACTTTAAGTGAACACTTTGCCTGCCAGACATTGATCTTTGATCGGTATTTCCTTGCCAGCCCTTCAAAACAGTTACTGTCACCACGGCATCTTATTTCCATACTGTGTCTGAGAGCGACAGCAATTATTTCCCACTGGAACTGACTTCAATGTCACTACACTGATTAATCAGCAAAGGTTACTATAAGGGAAAGCATCGCTCTTCCTTTTCCATTGGAGCAGGAAAATGCCAGATCTTAGCAGCACAGCGCCTTGGGGATGGCTGCATTAGTTTTCCAATGAAAGGCTCTGCGCAAGTCAAACCTCCCATCCCCCATGGCTCCTTCCCACTCCTCTCTTCCTAAAACACACACTGAGGTTTAGTATAAAGTTAATTCTATAACCCAGGGTGCTTTTTTTTTTTTTTTTAATGCTACTGACCTTCCATTTCCTTGTCAGTCGACACCAAGCAATTCCCCAGATGGAGAGAAAGATTTCCACTTTGAGTATCCCTGAAACACATTTAGAGCCAAAGGCTTTATCATGGGAATAAAAGCACTGAGGTTCTCACAGCTGGGAAGATTTATACAGCTGAGCCTTACCAGCTTAAATGCCTATAGACAGAAACAGCTGAGCTATGTATTATTTCTTTTCCTCCAACTTGCAAGGGAGATGAAAAGCAGAGGCAGCCGGCAGATAGCTGTGACTGACAAGGGAGGGGCAGAGCTGTCTGCCCATAGCTGCTGCAGTGGCTTTTTTATCAAATAATTTCAGCTCCAGAGGTGAGGGGGCTGGGGCTGACACAAGCACCCCAGCCAAGAGGAGCTGCCCTTTCAGTTAGAGCACTCCAGACCGTGCCAGGGAATCTTAAGCATCCGTCAGGGAGGCAGGGAGCTGACTCCTGCCAATGAGCCCCAGGGGAAAGGTGTTCAGAGGAAGATGCGCTGGGCTGAGTGCTCTGCACAGCAGAATTGCTGTTTGCAGTCTGTGTGAAAACAGAAGCCAAGCTGTCTCTGCTCTTCTCACCGTAACAACAGCAGTATTTTGTTCTTCAAAAAGTGAGGGCAGATCTTAAGGGGTTTAGTCTGACCCCCACGAAACAGTCATTCAATGGCCATGCTTCCCCTTGAGGAAATCAGGAAGGGAGATTCCCAGAGGCTCAGCTTGCTGTCCTTCCACAGCTGCTTGCCTGACCGAAGGGACCCTCAGACTCTTCTGGCCAAAGGTGAGCAGAGCAGCCATGAGTTCAGCAGCCACGACAATGGGGCAGGTCTGTGCCCCTGAGCATCCCTCCCCTGCCTCTGACAGGAGCCTCTTGCCCTGCGTCTGCACTGCCTCTGCTGTCAATTGTCCTTCCTGTCACCTAAAGCTGGGAGATGTGGGCTCCACTCTGTGCTGTGCATTGCTGCATCACATCTCTCACAGCCCTCAGCCGTGACTCTAATTCAACCATACCCAGGCACCTTCCTGCCAGAGAGGGGAAAGAGCTGTAAGAACAGGCAGAGCTCAGGCTGTATGGGATCCTGTGTCCACCCCACAGGGAAGATAAAAAGTCTTCAGAGTCCATGTGTCCATGCTGTGCTCCTCGTCACTCCCGATTTTCCCACCTGGACTGCCTGTGGTCCGGCAGTGCATTGTGTCTCTCCAAGTTCCCAGGTATGCTTGGCACCCAGCATCCCTTCAAGAAAATGTTAACTCTGAGCCTGGAGCCATCTTTACCTTTTTATAAAATGGAAAGTAAATTACTTACATTTTAGGAATGCCAGTGAGCCTCTTTCAAAATGGTGAGAATGGTCCCTATGCTTGTAAATCATCGGAAGAACAGAGCTGCATTTTCTAAATGCTGCCAGTAAATCAGCATGGGAGGGGGAAAAAGAATTCAAGAAACCTGGATATTGATTAGAAATGGCTTTTAGTAATAGGGAAGAAAACAGAATATCCTAAAATTAAGGGGTCTGCAAAACAATTTAAAAGATTGTATTGTCAGTAATAATGTATCTAGTGAGTGAAGTGCTCAGAAATAATCAGTGTCTGTGCTTGTCCTGCCTGAGGGACTTGATAGGGGGTCTAATTTACAATACTAGTGAAAAATCTACCCTTTGAGCACCAGGTTACCGTGAATACTCAAAAATCACTCATTCTGCAAAACTTATGCCATCACGCCTGCCTGTCAATATCCAATTGTTGTCTTATTCTTAAGTGTAATTTTTCTTGGGATATGGGCTTCGAACAAATGTCTAACAGCTGTTAGTCATGTTACTTAACACAAGAGCCACCCCTCAGGGTCAAAACAAAAGTCCATTTACCTTAATAACCCATTGCTCACAGTGACTGTAAATAAGAAAAGAATGGGGTCACAGGGACTAGACACTAGATTTAAAGGCTTTTCATCAATTCATATCTTGTGAAATTATATAGAGCATATAGATGCTTTATGTTTGCCTGTACCCTTCTGGTAGCTCTCTGCTTAAATTTTGACTGCCCTTGAGCACTGGAGGGATGTTTTATTGGGAATTGCACTCAGCATTTCCCAGATCTTTACCATGACTGAGTAAAGCTAAAGCAGAATCCTTTGCCATGCAGATATGATTTCTGTCTATACTATTTGGCATATGTATTGGATCTCCCATTTTTTTCCTTCTCATTCAGTGTTATGAGACTTTCTTACAGCTTAGCAGTTGTTTCTAGGTTTCATTACATTACTTCATTTGTAGTCTTTGCCACATAGCTCTTCACCCTCTTTTTCTACTGCCTTTTATGTGCCTTAAGAGCATAGATCTCTGTGGATTTCCACTGTGAGCTTCCTTCAGTTGTATAAATTTAACATTTATCCCTACCTTTTCCTTTCCATCTTTTGTGTTGTTTCAAATTGTGATGATGATGTTTTCCTTTGTCCCGTGACAATTCTCGTTTTTTGTAAGAATGTACTGAAGGGCCTCATGAAAAGGCTTTCTAAAATAAACTTCATTTTAAATGAAGAATCTTTTCCACTGTGAGCTTGGTGAGTCTGTCCTATCCACATCTACTAATTCAACTCCTCTTGTTGCTTCTACTGATTTGACTGTGAATCATGTCAAAATTTATCCCTGAACCCTTTTTAAAGGGGACTGTGACATTTCCCATCTTTCCTTACTTTGACAGCAAAGCTTATTTATGCAAAAAGAAACATACTGCAGCTCAGCTCAGCAATTTCACAACTGAATTCCTGAAAATTCATGAATGAATGAATGAATGAATGAATGAATGAGTGAATGAATGCTGTCAAGACCCAGAGTCTCGTCTCTTCTATTTTATTCAATTGTCCAAAAAATTCTTCCAGCAAAGCTTCAATATCAGACTGTCCCCCAGCTTCACATTCAGAAAAATAACTCAAATGTGAAAGAACGTTTTCTACACAGGGCAGCAGCACAGAGAATTATCTGCAATGGACGTATATTCAAGTGCTCCCTCTGTGACTTATTGGTAGCACCCAAATGTTTCGGAGGACAATACAGACTAAAGCTAGTAAAAGCCACAGGTCACTCTAGACTTATTTTTTGTTGTCATGTCTGTGTGATGGCCTAAAGAGTCTTGTTCCTTGCTTTTCCCCTCAGTCATGACCTCTGGCAAGTGTTTTCATCCACAATTCCTTCTCAGGTCCCTCAGGCTCCAGTGACCTCCATCTTCATGGCAAGGACAAGCCCTGTCCTTGACCTTTCCTGCAGTCACCAGGAGGCAAATTTTACACCACGAAGGCACAGCCAGAGTGCAGATAAGAGCTGGTTGCAGTCCCAGCACTGGAAATCAGCACACTCCGAATTGTTATAGCCACGAAAATGAGAGAAGCTCTCCTCTCCCTCTAATGTTTTCATATGTTCCAATGGGATCAAGGTACACATGAGGGGGACCATAAGAGAGACAGTTTAGGGATGGGGAGGAAGCACAGCCCTGCCTCAGTGCAGCAGCCTAGGCAGGGCAAAGTGGGGACTCACTTTAGGGCTTGGGAAGAGAAAGAGCCAACAGTGTGGTGAAAAGAGGGAGAGAAGGGAAAGCTACAGACTCAACCTCTCCTTAGGGTGAAAAATTGGAAAACTCAACTCTGCTGTATGTTATTCTGCATTTTTTTGTCTCCTGTGAGTGATTGAACCTCCCAGTGCAACACAGCCTCACTCCTGAAAGCATTTCCCTACCTCTTCAGAAATTCCAGCCCCAGACATGATTTATTCCACTGAAGAATACCATCATGTAGGTGCCAGGTGTATTTTTGTACTCTGTTTGGAGAGTTTTGCTGCCTTGCAAACTCGAGCTGAATATCCTTGGCTAGTCAAGCTTTGCTGACTTGCACCAGCCCACAGTCTAGCCTGAGACTCAAAAATGCTCTGTGCTAATCCTGGGTGACCTCCAGTGTTCTCTTTGGCTTTGTGGATGCATTTCCCTGCCTCTGCAGACACTAAATAAGGAGACAGAAAAATGGGAAAACTAAACTAAGGAGAAGTAGAACTGAAAAGCCTATGCTTGTTAAAAAAAATAAAAATCAGAAACTTACTGTCTCAGCTATAGACTTCAAAGGGTAGTAACACTTTTAGTGATCATAAAATATGTGATTTCTATTAAGCATTTGGAAAGTCGTAAAGATGACTGAATTAAGTTCTGGAAGCATTGAAAATTATAAGGCATCTGAGTTAATATTCACTGGATTTGGGAAATGTAGTTTTGTTTATGAATAAGGAACAATATTTAACATTATATGGTGTTCGTAAATTATGCAGATGCAAGGGAAAACTTTGAGGTTCTGAGTCTTTGGCCCCTGATAAAATTAACTTAAAAGATCACTGACTGCCCATAGTTGAAAATTTGTATAGGAAAAATACACAGCTCTGGAACACTCTGGCACTTTGTATCTATGGATGCAGTAGTAACTGTATATACACAAAGTTGTTTTTCTGTGTATGTTTGATACCTCATCCATGGATTTTCTTTAATTTTAGAAATAATAGGGATCCTCACTTTCCTGCCTCCTATTTCTCAAGGTAAAAATGCTCTCCAGCATTACCCTTGCACTTCTCCTTAGCGAGTTGGGGATGGATGGGGGGAAGAAGGAAGTCATGACTTCAGCTTGCCTGTAATTCCAAGAAGGTTATTGAATTATATTGTATCGAATATTACATATTTCACTGTGTAGTAAGCATACAGTAATCAAAAGTTCTTAGGGTCTTCCAATACCTTCACAAACCTTCATCAGGGTCAGAAGGCCAACTTTGGCTCCACTAGCAAAGAGTCCACTGCTATATGAGGGAGCAGCAGGGCGAGAGTGGAGATCGGCACTAGCGAGTGCCTTGAAATTTGGGAGGGCACTGCAGAGTGACCACTCAGCTCCAGAGCTGGGTGCACTGGCTCTGCTACAAGGGCATGTTATGTACTATATTCTGCCCCTTCTGACTATGGGCAGGCCTCATGAACATCCAGAGATGAGCTGAAATTTATCAGATGGGTATTGCCTGTGCTGGTGATGTCATTGTGAGCACCTCAAACATCGCTCCTTAACATCATGGAGCTGATGAAGATCACCCTGTTGTGGTCTGGAGCTAAACATTTCAGCAACAGGAGGATTTCAGATAGGACAAGGAGTGGGAAAACATGCAGAAATATTTTCTCAGACTGAAAATGTAGGAAATGAGTGCTTGTGAATTTATTTTATATCCAACTGTTGGCAGCTGCACATTGTGATTTTACTTAGTGCTGCAAAGGGATTCCCTCTGAATCCCTTATAGGTCTGAAGCTTAATGTTAACGTATCTTGACTCCAGGACATAAGACAAAGAATGTCATTGTTTATTCTTTGATGTTCTAAAGCATCTTATTCTTCAGGGATCTCAACATGCTGTACACACATTAATTAAAGTCCATAGTACTCCTAAATCAGTTGCTATTATTCCCAGTTGATTGATGGAGAAGCTGAGATGCAGAGAGATTATACAGTGCATTTTCTAATGTGGGAGTATGTGAAATTAAACCCACAAAATTCATGGTTCAGCAATTAAAGGGAAGCAATATGATATTTTTCACACATACTGAAAAGCGTCTATGTTCCACTGAAACAACATTAAAAATTTGGGTTTTGGAACCTTGGTGTCAAAATACTTAGAAAACTGTAAGGATTTTTTGAGGTGCAGGAAAGCTAGTCTGTGTACCCATCTTCAGCAGGTGCCCCAATGGCATCAAGTTCAGCTCTAAATCCAAATATGCCCATGATTCGTGGTTATTTGAATTTATTTTTTCAATTAAAGGTATTTAAAAAAAGAAAAGAAGCACCGAAAACAATACAGGCAAAGATGAACCTGTGAAGCCAGCAGGTACTGTCAGGCAATCAATGAACCCAAACCAGCTACTACAAGAAAAATCAAAAATTGCTCTTGTGAGCATGGTAATTGAGTCACATCTCTTCATATTTTATAATGGGAGAAATTTACTGGTTAGATTCTGGTCTCACTCCATCTGTAATACCTAAGAAGTATTTTTAAAAGCTTCAGTGAAGATTGATGAAGAGATTTTGTCTATTTATTTTTACACAGGGACAATTTTTTTAAATGAATAAGACCTAACCTTCTCAAAGGCAGATTTAATCCTGTTCTCTGAAGAAACAAGCTTTAGGAACTCCATCTTCCTTTCCATCAGATGTATGCACAGATGTAACTTCCTCCTTTTTCTCTTGTTCCCTGCTCAAGTGAGAGAGATACCTGGCTGATGGATCGCAGAGTTACTCAGACCATCTGAACACAAAAGGTTTGAAATAAACTATATTTGAGCTCATTGCTATTTCATCTTTTGTTTTCTCATCGTGCTACAGCATTCCTGCCTTGCAGCATCCCAGACTTGGGCCCTTCAGAATGCTCCTGGAACCCTGGGTCAGTCTGGGGCTTTGCAAGGGAGTTGGATCAACACAGAATGGAGCAGCTCCAGCTCCCAGCCCAAAATTTCCCAAGTTTTGCACAATTAGTTTGGGAAGATGCAATGGCCCCATCTCCTAGAGCAAGCTGTATGCTATAGACCATGGAGCCAGTGGATCTCTACATGAAACCAGGGCATTTTGGTGGCTCAGTGGCTTCTTACTAGCTGCTTTCTAATTGTAAAAACATAGCTCCCACTGGATGATTTAGCATAAGATGGCACAGAGAAACATTCAGGATCTGAAAAGAAACCTGATTCATATTTACAATTGCTATTGCAGTCAGCTGAACAAATAAAAAAATCTGTTTAAGCTTAATAAACAGGATGTAACTTGTTAAGCCTTGAAAAAATACCTAAGCAAGCCAGTCTTTTGAATTCTATTTCTGTCTTAGCTACTGTCTTGCTCTGTGACCTTGGAGTGCAATTTCCCTCCCTTGTCTTTCTGTTCTGCCTCCCACCACTTTTCTGTCTTGCCTATTTATGTTTTCTTTTGCTCTCAGTATTCAAGTTTATTTGTTCTGTCAATTGAATCCCTTCTATTATTCAGGGAAGACTGTACTCTAAAGCATTTTGTCATCCAAAACATTCCCTAGAATATCAAAATTGAAAGTAATGGAAAGTAAATAAACATTCACAAGCCATTATTTCCACATGGAGCTAGAACCTTATTATACCTGGCTGCCTGACAAGTCTGTCAGTCAGTAACACTTATTTCTCCTCACAGTTGGCTGTGCCACAATGCTCCTCTGAGTCCATTTTTCCAAACCCTAAACGGATGTATATCCTCTGCAGTGCCTGGTACTGACATTAAAGTTTCATTTTTAAAATGACCAGAAGGTACTCAGACGGTCCCAGCCTGCATCATGTGTGCAGCAGTCTGGGATATTTGTGTTTGTAAAGGCAGAAATCCCTGCATAGGGCAGAGGGGCACCTAAAGGAGTTGTTTCTGTAGGACACTTTTCAGAGGGGAGTCTGAAATGTTACCTCTGCAGCTCAGACTTTCCACCTCTGATACTCTGTGAATCACAGTCCGAAGCTGTTTCCTAAATGTGTAGTATTTAGTGATCAGGCTGAGTACCAAGGAAATGAATCACTTTCCCCTTTTGAAAAGCAGCTGCCCTGTGGGGGGAAGAAGAGGTCATGGCTGTCTTCTACATTGTTCAGTGTTCAGACACAGGGAGATCTGCATTCAGCTCACTTCAGCCTGACATTTTTAGGGTGTTCCTACTCACCATCCTTGCGAAAGTTGCGGTATTATGAAAAAAGGGGCAAGATTCAAAGGGCCAGAAGCAAAGAGGGAATGACAGAGGCTGTCCCTGTGACTTAGAGGTTAGTGCTTGGACAAAAATGGTGTGTTCTGGTCTGAGTTTCTAAAACTGCTCAAGTGCTGCATAGGAAGAGATGTTAGACACCAGTCATAAACAGAGCTGAATTATCTTCCTTTCCTTAAGGGCTTTTAACTGCTAAAGCCTAAAAAATGCTTTTTACTATTATTTCTGGTTTTGTTTTGTTTTTGTTTGGTGGGGTTTTTGTTTGTTTTTCTGGGTGTTTTGTTTGCCTGTTTTTTAACAAGTGGTTCTAAAGTCAAAGCTCATGTTTTGGTCTAAACACTGGGTTCTCAATATGGCTGAGCAGCCCTGCCTCATCAGTGACCCCATTAGCACTCAGCTCCTGAATATGAGCAAAACTTACACTTGCAATAGAGCACCCAGGAAGACAGGAACATCTGAGGGTATCTTAAGCATTATACTGACAAAAACATCTGCGTCCATGATGCCTCAGAGAAAGGAGTGATCAGTCAGGGTTTCACAGTGTTAGCACCATAATTCTATTTACAATGTACTTTAGGTTCCTTGTTTTTTATTTCAGTGTCTGATAATTTAGTGCATTCAACTATTGCTTCTGCAAGTGGCCATGGCAGATCAGGATGGTGAGTTCTGCCATGACATAGAACACAGTCAGTCAGGCACACAAGACCAAAGGCTGTAGATAGGCCTAAAAATTCTCATTTCTGTGTGAGATCTTTAGAATTTAAAAATTTTAGATGTCTGATGGGGTACGGTCAGTATGAGAGAAACCAGTCCCGCTTTCCTACGCACTGATATCGGACTTGGTTTGTTTCAAGCTAACTGAGATACAGAGAACACCAGGTAGTGTGGTTGCAATTCTGTTTAGAATGAGGTAAATAAATTAACTATATCTTGTATCTGAAGTAAAGCTGGTTCTTCTTCTTTATTTTATTTTTTTTTTTAATGCGTAAACCGTTAAGGATTTCACTCTTGGGAGTTTGTGATACTGGGAGAGGCAGGGGTGCTGCTGGTGGATGCAAAGTACTCAACAGCTTGGGAAGGATACCAGGAAAAATATTCAGAGCAAATGTTTCTTGCGCAGTGCTCCTGCACTCACATTCCTTCTGCTTTCGTGAAATCCCCTGACATCATCCCATTAATCTGAGTTGGGTTTCTGTTAGGTTGACACAGCAAAAATGAAGGACTTTTATTTCAGGGAGGTTTCTTTGCAATTGCTACTCCAGAGGTTTTCAAGCTGTTGTGCACTGGACCTCTACGAGAGAAGGAATATCTACAAGTATCTACCAGTGAAAATTGCATCCACCAAAAACTAATTAATTATTTAAATCCGCTCTGTGTTTCTCCATTGCTCCATTAGAAGATCTGGAAATCAAGCTCATTTACCCTTGTCTGTCACCACAGAGGCACAGCAGAAATCCATCCATCTAGTGTTAAGCTGCTATTCTGCTATTTTAGCTTATTTTATCAGATATTTTTGCCTGAAAAGGGATGAAGTCTGCAATATTTTATACAATGGCGCAATTCTTTACAGGAATGATTTAGGTTTGACAGATAGGACACCTCTAGCTCTCAGCTCAGTGACATGATCTGCATTAATCCATCATGACACAGATGTAGATCTTCACTGTTACAATGCTAGAATTGAGGACTGAATCCTCTGCAGTAAAACGAGAGAAGTAGAGAATCAATATCAAGAACAGAGTCTGAATAAAAGGCTCAGGGGAAAGCTTATTGCTTTCTGCAACTACCTGCAAGGAGGAATTTGGTAGAGCCGGGAGATAGCCAAGTGGGGAGTCTCTTTTCCGGAGGAATGGGTGATAGGACAAAAGGAAATGGCTTCAAGTTGCACCAGGGGAGGTTTATATTAGGGAAAATTTCTTCATGGAAAGGGTTTTCAAAAATTGGAACAGGCTGCCCAGGGAATTGGTAGAGACACCATTCCTGCAGGTGTTAAAAAGATGCATAGATGTGGCATTTGGGGATGTGGTTTAGTGGCAGTGCTGGGTTGATGGTTTGACTCAATGACACCAAGGGTCTTTCCCGGCCTAAATGATTCTGTGGCTCTGTGATTCTGTGGTTTTAGCCATGTCAAATTACATTGGCTGTGGATGCATCTCTGTGTTTCTTTCTTGTACCTTGTAAGCTTCATTCCCGAAAATCCTTGCCTTCCTAGGCTGGATGGATGTGGCTGATAGCTGTTAGTTCCTGCCATATGGATCACAACTGGAGGTTCTACAACTTGCTAATGGCCTGTCTTAGCAACAGTCTGCCTGAAAAAATGAAGAAATGGAATCTCCCTGTATTTGCTGCGTTAAGCTTTGTGTTGGCAAACACTTGCTAACATATGTTGCCAGCTTTGAAAATACATGGTTTATTTATATGTTAATTACTGCAACACTTTGGGGAAAATATTTGTTGATACAAGAGCTGTGTAAATAGTCAAGTGTTGAGAGGCATTGCCACTCAAAACTTAATGAATTCTAACCAATAAGAAAAGTCTACAATATGAAGGGCCTCTCCTTGCTCATGGCTCAGTCCAGTCCCACAGAGATCTCCACTGATTTCACAGAATTACAGAACTGCTGGAGTTGGAAGGGACATCTGGAGATCACCCAGGCCAAGCCCCCTGCTAAGGCAGGGTCACCTAGAGCAGGTTACACAGGAATGCATCTAGACAGGTTTGGAATGTCTCCAGAGAGGGACATTCCATGACCTTCATGAGCAGCCTGTCCCAGGGCTCTGCCACCCTCAATGTAAAGGAGTTCTTCCTCATGTTGGGATGGAACTTCTTGTGTTTCAGTTTATGGTTATTGCTCCTCATCCTGTCCCTGAACACCACTAAAAAAACCTGCCACCACCCTCTTGGCACCTGCCTTTGAGATATTTATAGACATTAATGAGATCTCCTCTCAGCCTTCTCTTCTCCAGACTAAACTGTTGCAACTCTCATGGTCTCTCCCCATAGGAAAGATGCTTCAGTCCCTTCACCATCTTCATGGCCTCCACCGGACCCTCTTCAGTACCTCCTTGTCTATCTTGTACTGAGGAGCCCACAGCTGGACCAGCACTCCAGATGTGGCCTCACTAGGGCCGACCAGAGAGGGAGGATCAGCTCCTGTGACCTGCTGGCCACACTCTTCCCGATGCCCTCCAGGACACCATTGGCGCTCCTGGCTGCAAGGTCGCACTGCCAGCTCACAGTGAACTTGTCGCCCATCAACACTCCCAGGTCCTTCTTTGCAGAGCTGCTCTCCAGCTGGTCAGCCCCCAGCCTGTGCTGGTACTTGGGGTTATTCCTCCCTGGGTGCAGGACCCAGTATTGATCCCTGGGGAATGTCACTGGCCGCCAGTGGGATTCTCCTCTGCTGGTCAGAGCTCTCTGAGCTCTGCCATTCAATCAGTTTTTGATTCACCTCACTGTCCATTCATCCAACCCACATTTCCTGAGCTTTTCTTCAAGAATGTTACGGGAGACAGTGTCAAAAGCCTTGCCAAAGTCGAGGTAAGACAACATTTCTGACAACATTTCAAGACAACTTCTGCAATTTGTGAGTCAGCCTTTAACTGTTCCTCATGCAAACATTCAGAAAATCTCACACTCTGTTCCCTGAATTGTTTCCCTGCTTCACAACACTGCACTGCATTTGAACTCAGAAGACAAGAGGTCACTTCTGGGTAACAGCAGGGAGTGGAAGGTGTGTAAGTGTCGCTGGAAGCAATGTCAGTAGTGAAGCACATCTCATCCTTCCTCAGACCCAGCGTCTCATCTGGACACGGAGAGGGGCTGGTTTGAAGGTGTCATGCCTTCTGTGAAATGGGAGCCTAAGGCCTTCACAGCTATGATCATTAATAGAACCTCAACACTGTTTGCAAGAAAAATCTGGCATTTCTGCTGTCTGAAAAAGTCTCTGGGTGATGTGAAACTTGATGCTCTGAAGTCTCCTTATTAGCTGCCGATAGAAACTTTTCCCTTCAGACCAGCCACATCCCACACTCCTTGTAGAAACCTGGATAATGACATATTAGACTCTCCACAGCCAAATTTCTAGGTCATGAAGTACTTCACAGGGAAAATTGTTCTGTCAATGTATTGAATTTTCATGGCATTGCTACTAGCAATACTGTTTACCTTGAGGGCAAACAACAGAAGAAACAATTCTCTGGGATCCCCTTGACTGTTACAAACACCAGGCTGTTTGTAGAATAGTTGTTGTAAACTCCTGGGTTTGTGTGTGAATAGTATTACAGGGTTGTGATGATCAAAAATGAGACATGTATTTTTTCTGCATCGATGGCCCAGAAGCTGCTGAGCACCACACCCTTTCCCTGAGTGGGCAGAGAGCTGTTATGCAATCAACATTGTTATCCAGTTCTTCAAAACTACAAAATATTGAAACCTGAGAGTCCCAGAGAGTCCCAGCTACCAAAAATACATATTTTGCTGTGTGTCCTATTCACTCTAGGGATTAGAGTAAAACATGGGCAAGATAAGAAATAGCAATATAGTGTTTTGTAGGTATCTCCTATATCTGTGCATATGATTAAATGGAGGTGTCTAGCCAACATGAATGGGGAAAAGATCACATGATACAGTCTGATAAATATTTGAGGTATCAGTTATATTCATTCTATCTTCTAGAGAAAATATAGAAGGAGATGGGTGGCATGAAGAGACAAAGGATGAATTTTCACAGCCCTATGAGCCACTTGTCTGTCTGTTCTCAGTAAAAGGTTGCTATTAAGTATTCCTTTCAGGTCAGAGACACAATGGCTCAGATGTTCTAGAAGGGACATCATTGCTCCACTGAGCTCAAATTAAGGACAGAAAAGTAGACAGCTCAAGGCTGATATGTTTGGCTTCATTCCCTACAGTAGAGTAGCAAAAGCTCAGTGGTTTGTGTTTTTATGGCAGTGTTTGCTGCACAACAGTCAAATAGTTTTAAACCAAAACCACTAGTAAAATAAAATAATAAACTTTGTCATTTAGAGACTGTTTCTTCCTGGTAACAGCAGATGATCCTGTGAATACAAAGGTCATTAAGGATTTTCATTTACATTACTACTATAGTCTTGTTAGAGATTTTACAATGCCTGAATGGTGGGGAGGAGGAGAAGGATTATGTTTAATATACAATTCACAGTGAAAAAATATGAAAATAAAGTTTTGAAAGCCTGAGTGAGAAAAGGTGACTGGATTTGGAAATATATCCAACCTTCAGATCAGCACCACTGTCAAGAAAAATAAGCTACTCGGTTCTGGAAACAGCAGTCAGAGAAGGACTCTGCCTTGATGTGGTTTAGCCGTGATCATTATCTGAGCAGTTTAAATAGGGGACAATCCTGTGTTCATCAACAAAACTATCCTATAACCTCTACACTCTTCTCAGAAGCCACAGAAAAACACAGTCTTCAGGAAACAGCACAGGTTTAATAGACAAGTCACTCAAGTATCAATATTCTTGGCTCCACCCAAAAAAAAGAGTCTTTTATGATGATATTTGCAGCTTACCCCACATCCTGTTTTAAGACAGAGCACCTGTGCAAAATAGGTGGTTTTATTTTTAACCAACTAGCTCTGATTAACCTATTACTGCTATTATTTCTGCCACCTGCAGTGCCTTGGTTGTTGCCTAAAAAAGCATCTAGAAGTGAGCAAAGCCTCAGGTGTCTGTGTGCCAGGTGCTTCAAATCTGTTGGCTTGCTGGGTTTGGTACTGCCCTTGGTGTGGCACAGCTGTTGCATGATCTGTTCCTGTTTTCGGGAGCAGCATTTTCTGTAACCCCTGTTCAGCAGTGGACATCCAAAGGCATCATCCCAGCACAGTAATTGATTTTCCTTTTAGGAAAGTAGAGTGAAATAAAAGCTTTGTAGCTCTAGGTACAGCTTCATAATATGCCACCTCCCCTGTAGCAGCTGTCAATAGTTTAAACTGAGGAGACATGGCAGAAGATGAAAACTACAACTGCTGGATGCATTTTCCATACGTTTTCCATTGCCCCAAGAAATCAGTAATTTTTTTTTGACTGGTCACAAAACTCTCCAGGGTCCCACAATCAAATAGTGCCCAGAAGTTTCCCTTGGACAGTTTAATTTAATTCAAATTTTCAACAGATTAAATGGCCAGGCTCTACAGAGAGTTGACTCATTTGTCAAGAGTTGGCTCTATCAATTCCACATGGATAATTTCTCATCATTTCTTTACATTAACAAGCAAGTAACATCTTCCTCCACTCTGCCCCTGCTGTTCTTGAGTTGAGACTGACAGAGCAAAGCTTCATACCATCACTACATGATGATATTTTCTCTCCTTTTACCTGCAGATACTCAGTTTCCGAAAATCCTTGAGAAGAAATAACTGGTTAAAGACATTTTACTTTAGCCTTCCTATTATTCCAGACAGACTCTGGTGAATCATCACCATCATGGGCTCCATCAAGACTTTGTATCTGGAGCTGAACTTCTCCTTTTGACAGATTCAAAGCAGAAGGGTTGACGTCTGTGAGCTGAGAAGTATTTGAAGAAAGGTCAGCATAGCATCTATGGCAGTGCTGGTGCCCCCTGTGCAGCAGTGCTTAGACTGCATATAAAAGCTCTGGGAACAAGGACAGAGGACTCTGCAGCCTTTTATCTTCTTACCCTCTGTAGTAATAATATTCTTTCCTCGTTTGCTTTACAGGGCTTTTTTTGTCTCTCAAAATTCCCAGAGAGCTTCTACTTCATGTTTGTCCACATTTGGTGTTTGAGGAGTAATGGGAAGGCAACATGTGCAGGCACAGTGGGCACACATGCAGAAACAGTTTTTTTGCAGCAGTTGTTTCACAAGGAAGGTGGCCTTGGCCATCAAATGAGCCAGTCTGAGCAGCACTGAAGTGATACTGCTGGTCAATTATGAAAATGCAACAGGGTGTAAGGGGATGTGAAAAACTCAACTTCAGTTATGGTAAAGCTGAGGTTTTTCAGCTGATTGGGATGTTAAACCAAGTTACTTCCTCACTCAAAATGAGGACACACCCAGGTTGAGAACAAAACAAACTTGTTTTGATTATTGGTCTCTTCCTTTCACTTTTCAGAAACTCCAGCCTGCCTCCATTGTCCCAGTTAGGGTTGTGTCCTTGCCTGGAGAGAGAGGACTTTTTTTTGGCAGTTGTTTCTACTATCTGGCTGGATTCATAAGGAGCAAAGATGCTATCACTGAACTGCAATAAGATCTCTGCATCAGTCCCCTCATGTTATAAGGTGGCAGTGTGCAGGACTCTTCTCAGTTTCCTTTTTTTAATTGGCAGAGTTATTACTTCTATGAAACTAACTTTTTTTAAGCTTGCTCAGTGAAAGGCACAGGAACAAACACCAGATGATGCCCTACGATGACCTTTCTAGTTGCTATTGTATAACTACGTCCTGAAAATATTTCTCTGGCAAATATCCTTTTCTCTTCTCAGATAATTTGGAAGCAGATTGTGCCCAGGCTCACATACAATGTTGGAGACAATATTTTTCAAGCAATTTTTCCTCCTTTGTGCTCTTGGGCACAGCCTAGAATAATCTCACACCTGGAGACAGGTGATTTACCTACAGGATCGGGAGACTCAGCTCCAACTCCTGCGTCAGATACCTTTGAAAATGTCACCAGAATCTGCACTTCTTGAGCCATGGTGCATGCGTCGTGCCCTGCAGACACTGCAGAGCACACCTGGGGGGAAGTCATTGGACCATTTTAAAGTACGATGACACCATAGAGCAGTAATGAATGAATGAAGGCCTCCCTCCGTGTCTGAGCCTTACAAATACTTCTGTGGACTATTTTGAAAAACTTTGGGGCATTTTGGAGATTTATTATGTCTATATTCTATATATCAGTATTAAAAATTATATATATATATAAACAAAGGATAATACTTTAAAATGCCCAACTCCTACTTCTAGAATGGACTTAATTGATCAGCATTCTGTATGAAGTTTGAAGGCCCTCCCAAGAGATGCCACCCACTGACTTTCAGAAGCTGTCAAAGCTTGGCAAAACTTCTACTATCATCTTCTAAAACATGGAAGATTGATTCTCTGCTTTACATTCAGTTTGTATTTTGGCATTGAAGAAAAATGAGGAGGCAGCTTGGTTTATTTAAACAAAGTATATCAGGTATGCTGTAGGCCTAATTGGGTTTTTCCCTTGACTTGAATCATTCTCCCCACCGTGTGGACTAGGAACATAAGATTTATGCAAAACCTGTTATTTGTGGATACATTCTTTTTGCCTTGAGTTTTGTGTTATTCCTTTCTCTTACTCTCTTAACACAATGATTTTTAAAGGGTTTCATTGTAGGAGTAGAATTAAAGCCAGTATAGAAGGATGAACTAAACCAAACACAGTTTTTTGTGGCACATTGAAGAACTATTCCCTAATGGAAAGCAGATGGGGGTTTTTTTCCCCAACAATACAAAATTCCCACTTTTCTCCCAGTGGGACACAAGCTACCGGCTTTTAATATCATTATTCATCTGTCTAGCATAAGTGCTTGAAGAACAAGATGCCTATAGGATTGAACTCTTAATTAAATTCTAACTGCTCTCTCAAGTTGTTTTTTCTCTCATGAACCTTGCATATATGCAAGACATGAGGGTTGGCATTGGTGCAGGTTTACTTGACACTGTGTGGTTTTTACTGGCACTTACAAATTGTAAAATCCTGAGGGACCTCTCATACCTTGTCCCTGGATTCAACATTCGTGAATCCTGAGCTTAACCCAGACTGAAAATCGTATAGGCTGCATTCCTGGCTGTATAATATTGATACGTCTTTATTGACTCCTGCAGAGAAATGCTGATTCCCATCAGCTGAGGATATGTGGAGGTTTGGGGGTGCCCATCTGTTCAGAAGCTAGCGCAGGCTGTTCTCATCAGCGATCCCTGCCCACAATATTTGAATTCTGACCCATCCGTCAGTGTCCCCAGGGTGATAAGTCTGACAGAGGATAGATTCAGTGGCTGCAGACTGTTTGTTTTAATATAGTTTTGTTTTCTTTGCTTGGCTCTTTTTGAGACAATTAGAGTTTAAATTACCTCTCATCTTCCAGGTCAGCCATGAGCAATAGAAGAGCTCCAATAAAACAAAGGGGAGAAGATTACATGCTGGCTTCCTTCTCCAGGCTTGCAGGGGGAAGAAAATCAAGGTTTTAATTTCCAGACCTGCTTACAGGATGCTCATAATTTTTACAAACCGCAAGTTTTGACTATCCTTCTAGTTTCCCCTTCTACCCAGAAAAAAAGATGAACATTAAAGCAAAGCTGAAGAATGTAATCAAAATGGGATTTATGTCCTGAGATGTCTTTAAATGTCCTTGTAGTACTTAAATAAAGTTGAAATTATCTTTGTTATTTGTGCCAAGCTGTATCATTTCTTTGGCATATCCTGTTGTATGAAATGGGAAGTGGTTTTGCAGACTTCCTTATATAGGGCCTCTGTTTAAAATAGTTTGGGGTATTTTTCTTCTTCTTTAACTGTGATAAGAGATTCTAGACTCTGTTTACATTCTTCAGCTCTCTGCCTTTTTATCTTCAAGTGAAGCTCTGTTTTTCTTTGAAAGGTAAAAATGTCATCCTCAGATGAGAATAGCATTGTGCTAAGACATCTGATCAGACAATATTTTACTGCCAGTAAATCAAGCGAAAGTATGAACTCTGGACTTGGCAGAAAAGGATTCATAGCTCACAAGCTGCAGCTGAAGTAAAGCTTACCACAGCAAAGCAGGATCAATTAAAACACAAATGAGGATTTCAGCAGAAAATCAGGATGCTGCAATATAAGCAATGGATTCCAGTATCAGGACAAGATGCAAAGGAAAGTGGTCAAAGCAGGAGAGGTGTGAGGAAGTGCAGTAAACACCTTCAGGGAAGGAGAAGTGGGACATAGTATTTCCTTGAGTGCAGCATAAAACATTTTTATTAGCCTAGCCTAATTATTTCAGATTTAGGAAATGAATAGGGATGGAATCCCAAGGGGAGATTCTCACCTGGAGCTGCTTCTTTAGGAAACAAAGCTGTCAATTGATTGCAAGACCCACATGGAGAATCTCCTCGCGGGAGGAGAGCTCTGAAACGACGTAAAGCTAGCAGAGCTCTGACATCAAGAGCAAATTCACTGCCTAGCTAACCTGCTTCCAGTCCTCAGCAGGAATAACTTCCTTACAGCAAGCAGGTGATAGCAGCTGCCTGAGACTCATGTGGAGCTTTGGGTTCTGTAAGCAAAGCCCAGATTGACTCTTCTGCATCTCAGGGATGAGCTTGGCCAGAAGTCCTCATGGGAATTGGAAATGTAGGAAAAATGGAAGAAGGGACTCAAAAAAGGAAAAGAAAAGCATTAAATAAGGAAGACAGAGGTGTATGAGCAACAGGTTATGGTTCCATTCATGCACATTATTTCTCAGCACAGAGAAATAATGTGCATGTCCTTGCTGTCAGCTATCCCATATCACAGAGGATTTTAGATTAGCGGGATGGGGGAAATATATGGGAGATGATGACACAAAGGTAGAGCAGATGAGACTTGAGTCAAGCTGCCCAAGTCCCTGTTGCCACTTCACAAAAGTACTAAAAGAACCTAAACGTGTAGGGCAGGTAACCAAGTCAGCGACACAAATATTTGTCAAATACAGCACAATGTCACATTTTTCAAGCCTGTATGTCACAGAGTCAAGATAATTCTGATACTAGGATTAATCGTAAACCCCAAAGCAGTGACCAATAGAATGGAAAAGTCTGTAGGAAAGAGTGGAAGATATGTTATGTTACTTTCAGGATTAATATTTCCATGTTTTTTGGGCCTGAGGGAGAACAAAAAAGAGTGGTAGGCTCACAGAGAGGGAAAGGGAAGGATTTACTCTTTTTCTATTCTTTCAGAAGAATAATGGCTGTTAGAAAAGCCCAAGATGAGCTGTTCCCTGGAAGCAAAAGAAGGAAGATAAAGGCAATTTCTGTTTTTCTTCCATTTCCCCATTCCTTTTAGGTCCAGCTGAAGGGAGTTCACATCTGGAAATGTGTAGGAGAGCTGTGAAGTCTCTGGTGCTGAGACACTCTTTGCCTTATACTAAGCACTTTTGCTGCACAGCAACATAATTTTACTCCTAGTTCAAGACTCCTAGACTCAAAACAAGAGTTTCATTGGCCATCCACCTTTGACCTTGGTTCAGGGCTCAGGGAAAAAATTCAGGTACTATGATATAACTTGGACCCTGTTCACCTTGAACTTAAAGTTCCAATTTGCGTCCTCTGTGACCACCTTACCTCCATACAAGGGATGCAAAATACCAAATATTTCCTCTGTATTTAGTAGCAAAGATAAGGTTGCAATTATTTATTTGCAGTGGGTTTTTGAGAAAGAGCTCCAACTCACTTATTTCCCTTCCCAGTTCAATCTTGATTGTAAGCTTTGCCATGCGGAGGTCCTGAGGAAGTTTATGAGTACATAAAAAGCAGGATATTTATTAGCTTCTGACACATAAACAAACACAGCTTGTTCTGAAAGTGTAAAAGTGTAAATATGGAAGTAGTAGTGGATTGTCTTTTTTTAAACAGACAAATAAGAAAAAGAGGCAGGTTTTTTACCCTTAGAGAGAACCTGAACAAAACCCTTTGTAGGAGTTGGTCACTTGAGATGGATCCTGTGGGAGAAAGTCACAACCATGAAGTGACGTGGATTGATCCCTTGCCACAGGCAGTTTCACTGTGGAGTTGAAATCCAACCTTCACCTGGTTTTTAGGGAAGCAAAACACAAGGGTGTAACACTTTTACTGTTCCCATATAACCTAGGAAATGGGTCTGCTGAAATGTTAACTAGAAATTGAAAGTTCCAGCCTCAGGTATTTCCCTGGTTTTATGACATTTATTAAAATAAAGATTTTCTTTTCCTCTGTGCTGGAATTGAATTCAAGTGCAGATAAACTAAACTGGGAGTTCAGTAATTTCTTTTTATTGGCCTTATATCTATGTCAAAACCATCTCTCTTCTGCTTTACTGCCAGGCATATGTTGAATGCCAGCTTGGGGGAGTTTTTGTCCTGTATTACTTTGTAGATCTGTTATAGCCAGTCCTCATTAGCAAAATACAGAATTCCCAACAGAAACAAATCCAGAAAATATTTCAGGAGCAGAGGAAAAGGCACACCCTGACCTGAAACACAGTATTTCAAAATTGTCTTTGTGAATAGCAAGAAGAGAAACAGCAGATGAGGCAGCAGCAAAACTGAGGGTGAAGCATGTGAGACAGACTTTAACTAGCTCAGTGTCATGATTCTTATGGAGAATGTTTTAGGAAAGGATGTAAGGAATTTGGTTACTAGGCAAGGTGACCCTTCCCTGACAGTCAGCATCTTGGGATCTCTCTCCCAATAATCATCTTTAATGACCCACAGTGGGCCTCCCTTTTATGTATCGGCCAAATCCCTTTTCAGCCCATTCAGTGCATTGTTACATTTGCTGCCTGATCAATTTAAGAGGTGCCATCTAGGTATGAAAAGGTATTCTTTCCATTAGAAAAAGCACAATAACAGTGCTCTATTTCAGCTAGATAAGCAGCTACAGTCCAGGCTGGCATGGTTTCAGAGGTGTGCATTACTTGGTAGTTCACTGATGTGAATGCCAAAGGCCTGGATTCACTTTAAAGTATTACCCATTTTCTTCTACACTGTCTTACTTTTCTGAGGCAAATCTGTTGTTTCCTTGCAGTAGTAATAATCTCTGAAAGAAGCTGCTAGATCATAGACTCTGAAAAATACAAACCCTTTTGAGTTGTATGTGATGGAACATTTTCTTTGTTTTTCCTCCTATAGTTAAAAAATAGTAACTTTATCTATTCTCCTTCTAGATGTATTTATTTTATCTGGAATAGGAGGTTAAGCAAAACTTGGTTTGTCAAGACTACAACTGCTTTGAAGACTCAGTGGCAGGAGAACAGAAAATCCTTATCTTGTTTGCCTTTGCAGTAAAAGGTTTGTTTAGTCATGCTAGCTAGTGCTTTTATGCAAGTCTTGGAACCATTTACAGAGCAGTCAGAAAACACGGCTCTTTCCAAACAGTTTCTCAATGTGCTGACATACCCTAGCCATTATTTGTGTTCCTTTTAGGATGCTTTTAGGTTAGACCAGATGCTACACTTGATTTAAGTAATCCAGTGCCTATGATCAGTGCAATAATCCCTTAACCTTTCCAAGCTTGTATCCTGTTTGTTTTCCTGTTGGCCTTTCTGTAAAGTCATCTTCAGGCATACTTGAGACTAATTGTACCTGCAGTACCTCTGCCATGTTTAACACATCCTGGCACCTGACCTTGTCTGTGCACAAATACATCCCTCTTACCATCTGCTCATCAAATGACCATTGCCATAAGATGGAATCTCATGACCCGAACAGGAACGCACGTGTGTTTTCTTGGTGTGTTAGAGATGGTCTCTAAAATACAACATACAGAATCATGGAATGGCTGGAGCTGGAAGGGATCTCTGGAGATCATCTGGTCTACCTTCCCTACTAAAGCAGATTCACCTGAGCAAGTTCAGCAGGATCTCATTCAGGTGTGTTTTGAGTATCTCCAAAGAAGGAGACTAGATAACCTTCCTAGTCAGTCTGTTCCAGTGTTCTGTCACCCTCATAGTAAGGTTTTTCCTCACAGTCAGACGGAGTTTTCTGTGTTTCTGATCCTGTTGCTCCTTTTTCTGCCACTGGGCATCACTGAGGAGAGTCTGGCCCCGTCCTCCTGACACCCAGCCCAAAGATATTTGTAGGCGTGGATGAGATTCTCTCTCAGTCATCCTTCTCCAGACTAAACAGGCTCAGCTCTCTCAGCCTTTCCTTTTAGTAAGAGAGATTCTCTACTCCACTAATTGTGCTGCAGTCCCTAATTGTCTTTGTAGCTCTCCACTGGACCCTCTTCAGCAATTCCTTGTCTTTTGTGAACCGTGGAGTCCAGAACTGGACACAGTACTCCAGGTGAGGCTTCACCAGGTCTGAGCAGAGGAGAAGAATCATGTCCCTTGACCTGCTGGCAGCCTGATGCCAGGTTGTTTTTAAGTCTCTAAATCAGTGAAAACAATCCCATCAGTATAAGCTCGCTACAGACTTGGGAAGGAATTTAGAATATACAGAGAGAGGCAACTACCATTTGAGCAGTTTCTATTCCTACAAGCACAAAACATAAGAATCGTGCTAGCCATGAAATAAAACAAAGCCCACTATTAACCTGGCTGTGAGATGATCTGATAGTCTGTGTTTTTCAAAGCGTGAAAATAAAAAGCTTTTTTGAACTAGAAATCAATGGAGATAACATTTCTCTTTCTCCCTGCTACAGCCTGGACCTCTGATCCCAGAACTGGAGCCTGGGTACTGTAGTGGAAAGTCCTTGACTGGTGGCAGCAAAGAGAAAATCATCACCTGTTCAGCCTCAGAAAACACACAGGCCTGGAGCAGTGTTTGTTAAATAAGATCAGTTAATAGTTGCACAGCGGAGCTTCAAAGCTTCACAGCACTGTTAATGAAGGCTTTGTAGATGCCGTGTACCTGCTGAAGCCTTGGATTTTGGGTTTGATATTTAATACAAGAAATCTACACTGTTTGGATTACCCAGTTTTCATAAAAAGGAATAGAATGTGTGCTAGGAAATGAGCACACATTTAAAGATCCAGATCTGATCCCAACCTTGTTTACAACATTTAAAACTGCTTCAGACCGAAAGAGAGTGTAGATTTAGATTAGAGGTTAGGAAGAAACTCTATATTGTGGGAGTGGTAAGACCCTGAAGAGGCTACCCAGAGAAGTTGTGGATGCCCCATCCCTGGCAGTGTTTGAAGCCAGGTCTAGTGGAAAGTATCCCTGCCCACAGCAGGGGGTTTGGAATTAGATGATCTTCGAGGTCCCTTCCAACCCAAACCATTCTGTGATTCTATTATGCTATGACTTCATTAAATCAGTAGAGCACATATCCTGGTTTTCAGGAACAAGAGCAAACCTTAGGCTGGAGTCAAGGTTGTGACTAAGTTTGATTTTTGAATGGAATTAGGAATGGGTTACTCAGCGCTAAACGTGCTGTTTACTCTAGAACCAAGTTGATACCTAACCCATCCACATGCTAGGCTGTATTGAAAGGAAGTTTTGTTTTACAAAACATTTCTGATAACTATTCTCAGAGGATGCAGCACAGTAAATTTTAAAAGAGCCACCCTTTTTCAGAAACATTGCAAACTATCTCACAAATTGAAATATGTAAGATTAAGGGGGAAATTTTGTGTATTTCATTGAAGGGGTTCTAGCTCAGGATATATTTTCCAGAAGTAAAAAAACTCAAAAAACCCAAAACATTTTAAAGCTCAGTTCACACTATTAAACTTTCTTCTTTGGTAATATTTTCTTATCATAGAGTATATATAGCCTGAATTTTTCTACATAGGCTTATGGATGTATGACTATATATGAGAATCTAAAACTTTTAATTTCCTTCTGTTTCTGTCTTTCATTTTTGTGAGGGTGAGCTGAAACATCTTTCTGTAATTCCTGTTTAATCAAATGGTGCTGACACTATTAGATTTATGAATGACATTGGCTTATGAATGCCCCCCTCAACAATCTTCATCTGGTCCCTGTCTTCTTTTTGCTGAACATGGTACCACTGCCAGCAGTGAGATGCATTGGGTACCCAAAAAGGGCACGTCCATGACACATCAATGCAAGGCAGATACCCTCAGTACCTCAGGATGGGGTATCAGAAGGCAGCCGTGACAGCCAGACAAGTGAGGATATGAGCACTGGTGAACCTGCTTTTGAGATTTTAGCACTCCCAGCTCTGTGACGAAGGGGTTTGTGCTGAGCTATCAGACAATGAATGACTGTAGCTGAGCTGTGGGCACCGTTTTGCCTTTCAGCTCTTCAGCAGAGGGGTAAGGAGGAGCAGATGAGCAAGGAGAAACACTTTAAGATGCTTCAGCCATTTTTTTGCTTGCAAGAGTCAGGGATACTCAGGCTCTCTCACCTTTTCAGGGCCACCTTGAACCAGCACTGCATCATGTCTCTCACAACATTGGTGACATTTAGCAGAGAATACTATTCACGTGTGTTCTCGTCAAGTCTACCTAATTTAAGCCTGTATCCTTTTACCCCTGCTGAAATCCAGAACCATCATTTCTCCTCATGGTACTGGAATTTCTTGTACCAGAAGGTTATCTGATGGTGTCCTTCAGAGAGGCTCTTCAAAATTGCTTCCTTTATCCTGAGTCCTCCTGCAGTGCCAGAATTTTTTCAGCATAGTAAAAGTATTTCATTCATCAGGAGCTTAGTCATCTGATTCTTGGTGCTGATGCTGCCTTTTGGAACAATGGCTGGCTGCCACTCTGTCTGCTGCTGTAGGAGAGCTGCGCTCGGTAATCTTTGTGTTTCTTTCTCTCTCTCTCTTTTTAATATCCTTGGCTTTATCATGGGAATTGATTTTTCAAAATGTCCACCTGGTATATTTTCTCTTCATTAGAAATGGATACGAGGTGTTAATTTGTACCAATGTCACTGACTTCAGATGATAATGAGTTCAGAAAGGATGGGAAATCAAAGCATTTTCCACCATGCCTGGAGGAGCAAAACTGTGTGGGGAAAATATATGTCTGGGCAAAGTAGCTGGAGGGCACACTACCCCTTCCCAACTGTGCCTTTATGTGTCTGCCTTTATCCTCTCTTGAAATGATTGGCATGACCAAAGCACCCCGGGGGAAACGATGGAGAGAACAAGGAGAGTCCTGCAAATCTGCATCACGCATTAGCTGTGAATGAAACAAAGTCAGGGAGCACAGCTCTGATCAGCTTTACTCCATCCTCGCTGTCCCTTTGGGGAAGCCTCAGATCACACGTGTCAGGCACCAGGAGCACAGCGAGAGGTAAGCTGAGCTGCCTGTGCGTGTGGGGAGCGATGTAGACACAAATGTGGAGTACTCTGATCAAAGTCTTACCTGATGGGAATATATGCTGTGGAGCATCCCTGGGTCTACATTTTTCTTGCCCAGCTCAAATGATATCATCTTCATTCCACTTTGATGTGCAGAGGAATAAAATAGCCCAAAGAGTTTTTGTGCAACTTTATTTCTCCCTGGATTTTATTATGCTTGGGAGGGAAAACAGAAGTATTATGATCATGAGAATAACAGAAATGTTGGATAGGAAAGGACTTCATGATGACTTCTTGATCAGAATATTAACAGCAGCATTGTTGCTACACCACAGAATTGTTTAGGTTGGAACAGATCATTGAGGCCAACCTTTGACCAATCACTGCCTTGTCTACTGGACCAGAGCACTAAGTTATTTCTACAACACCTCTAGGGATGGTGACTCCACCACCTCCATGGGCAGCCCCTCCCATGAAGAAATTCCTCCTGATGTACAGCCTGAACCTCCCCTGGTGCAGATTGAGTCTATGCCCTCTCACCTTGGAACCAGAGCATCACAGACCGCATTCATTGCACTTAGCTTCTCACAGAAGGTCAGTAGTTTCTTTTTTTTTTCCCTCTTGGAAGGCGAGCCTGAGAAACACTCGTGCACCTTGGGCACAGGACAGCATGGCACACAGATAACATGGCAAACTTTCAGCAAATGATCATCAAAGCTATTAAATGCCGATCAACTAAGCTGAAATTATACTAGGTCAGCTTAGCGGCCTGTTGACAACGTCTCTCATTACTGAACTGATACTGCCATAGTTCCTGTGCAAAATGCACTGTTATTGGTTTTTCCTGATTTTTTTTTCCCCCGTTAAAATTAATGAAGGCCAGAACTTGAAGAACTGAAACCCAAACATGGGCTCTTGTGTCCGTAGTTCAGTTTCCTAGACTGACCTGATTTTAAAGATATTGAAACATCTTTGTGCAACAAAGAGCAAGAAATCCCCCTGAAGCTGATTAATGTTTTGAATATTTTGTCTAGATTTTCAGGGTTAAATGATTAACAGAGATATGCAAATCACTGATGATCCAAGATAACTGCTTTATTTTTGCTGACACTTCCGACAAGAGATGTCATTGTGGAAAGGAAATGAGTCACATGTTTCTAAAAGGCCAGGAAAAATTAATTTCTGAACAGTGTGAGTACATTCCTGGCAAGACCATTCCAGGAAAATTAAACAGAGTAGCAGTTCAAACATGCAGGCAGATGAACTGCAGTAGTAAAGCCCATTGCACAAAGAGGGTTTTCACCTCTGATGTGATGAGCTGTGTGGCTCTCACAAAAACCTTTACAGCAGAGTGGATAGTTTCCTGAGGCTCACTCAGAGCAAAGCAAAGGGAATTATACTGTGGATTTCCTCCCTGTGTGGTGTACATTTTCTCTCACTTTTAATACAGAAACTGATTTGTGACACTTCCCCTGTGTTACAGAAAAAGGCTACCTGAAACTGGTAAAACTGTTACTTCTCCAAATTCCTTCAAGTTGTTATTTGCTTATGCAAACTTAAAGAAGAACTTTAAAAACTTTTAGATATTGTCATTACCAGGTTGGATGACATAGTGAAAAATTAGGCTTGGGACAATCTGTGATCATCAAGGATAGGGCAGAAGGCTTGCTTGCCCTGAAGTCTGTGAGAAATCTGGCACTGAAATTAGAGACACTAATAATTCAACACTGTTTTTCCCTTCAGATATGTTGTCTCCAGGTTACTTTGCCTAACATTTCTCTGTGTCTCCTATACATATTTAAACCACTATGGCCACTGTTTTCCGTGCAGGGATCATGACTGAACAAGACACTTGCTAATGTATTCATTTAGATGTTGCCTACATTAAACCATCTTCCAGTTTTTGTTCCTCAGAACTTTATATTTTTCAAGTTTTCATATTTTGTCCAAAATTGCTCCTTATATTGACTTCTGATTTAATACCTTCAGCAGCCCACACATTAGAAGAAAACATGTATCACTGGTATGAAGAAAAGATTTCTCAAGAAAGGACAATTATTTGAAGTGATACCAACAACCTGATCTAGTTTCTCCAGCTAGGATGCTTTTCAGGTGATGACATGACTATGGCTCAAATTTGAGTTCAGTGGTCCTAGAGTAAATCTGAAAAGAGGGAGGAGTGTTTGATCTATGCCCTGACTTACTGATACAAGTCCCTGAAGTCGATGGAGTTGAAGGAACAGAACTAAATATCTCCTGGTTTAGTGACATTACCTTGGATTTATGTCTGTAGAGCTGAGAGCAGACACTCATTTAGCTGAATATTGCCAAGAGGAAAGATCATGGTGAGCTGGTAATATTTGTTGCTGGAAACAATCCAGGAATGATAAAGAAGCCATATTTTTACAAAGCTTTGAAACCACCCTTTAGGCACACTAAGTGGGTCAAGGTACTAAGCAATAATGAAAGTCAAATGGGTTCTAGGCCTTTCTAGTCCTGTCTGATCCAATGATCTTCCAATTTTGGTCATTTCACTTGAGTTTCTTAATCAATTTCAGGCCAGCAATGAAGGCAGGTATAAGAATGCCTTAAAATTTAGCTAGTCTCCAGCTTCAATAAAATTGAAAAAAAAAAATCACTTTTTCTGCTTTTTGAGATTGGCAGAATCTTGCATGGAAACTCAACTGTTAACAGCCCAGCCTGGGAAGGTGTTGAATGCTGGAGGTGAGAGCCATCAGCTGCCAAGGTGCAGAAACACCATGGCTCTGAGTGTAAATCTGTCCCACGGTCTGTTCTGAGAGACACAACGGAGTTCTGTCATAAACCGCTTTTGCTAAGGAAACTGCTTGTGGGCTGAGAAATCAGCACAGAAAGGAAGTCAGGTTTCTTGCTCTCAGAACACATGCAGGTTTCTGCAATTTTATAACCAATGCACTTTTTTAGCAGCTTGGAATTTAGGACTAATCCATCCCCAAAATTGTTTCCTGGTTCCCTTTCAAGGATAGACCTTCCTTCTAGTGCAAACAGTCAGAAAATGTTATGACCCTTCACAGGAACTTGGAAACAGCTGATGATGCTTTCATATGATGGCTCAGATGCTCACTTTCAGTCTAAACAAAGTATCTTCTGGGGGAAAAAAGGTATGTAAGAGTGGGTGTATATGTATACAAATGCTTATGCATGTGAATTTTCTTTCTGCCTCTCCAGTGAAAGTGGAACACCTAAGTAATTTTTTTGACATATTAAGTTCTAGTAAACTATGAGTAAATTCTGTTACTATTTGGTAAATTAATATAACAAGGTTTAGTTTCAGGTTATG
Source organism: Origma solitaria (assembly GCA_013397895.1). Taxonomy (NCBI): domain Eukaryota; kingdom Metazoa; phylum Chordata; class Aves; order Passeriformes; family Acanthizidae; genus Origma; species Origma solitaria. The sequence continues at coordinate 184,443 of VZRL01004594.1, read as the reverse complement.
GATTGATATATGTTTTTAATTTCATGACTGTTTATGTTTCTGCCAGTAATAGTGGGTGAGTATTATTTCAGACTGACTGTGAGAGAGGTTTGAGGAATCCATACAGCTGATTGTTTAGCAGTAGCAAACCAACAGTTCATATCCCAAGGAAAACACTGCAGTGACATTGTGCATTCTGCGTGCTCACCTCTTTGAGAAGTCAGTGAAATTTAAATGTCTGATCTGATAAACAATACCAAAGTAAAGCCCTTAAATTCCTATTCCAGAAGCTAGTTCAAGTTAATTACTAACAAATATTCCCCTTGAAGTCTGTGGTTATGAATTTGTCAGATGAAGCCTCAGACATTGACCTCTCTGTCAAGGTGAACCTAATCAACCCAGATAATTTTTTGTTTATCTGATGGAATGCAGGAATGGAGCTGTAATGACAATCTTCTCTAATTTCAACTGCTGTGTCAATATCATATAAACATACAATAAAAATATGTCTTGGTTCCAGGCATGAAAATATTGCCCTTTGTGATTAATCAAATGAAAAGAAGGGAATGGTTATAGTGCCAATGTTAAAAAAGAATTTCAAAAATCAACCAGCAACAGGAGGTTATACTAATGTTTATTTTCAGTAGTGCCTGTTTTAGCCGAGTTGACATATTCTGGAAGCCTTTAGGATCCTGCAGACTGGTCTCTATCTATGACTTGGATTGCTGTGCCTTTCATCCTGTGTCTTAGAAACATTCCCCTGATGTAAGATTTACCTCTTAGAACACAGTTTTAGCCTTGTCAAAGAAGGGAAGGTAAAATAGGAGACAATCCAAATAAGAGAATAAGTTCAACAGCAGATAATAATTTAGATACTTTCTTCTTATCTTAACATTTCTTTTACTTTGACTCATTCCTTCATCTTTTTTTGCCATCTTTTTCCCAAGCAAAGTTTCTGATATTGCACATTGTAGATGACATGAAATCCCTTGGTGGAAATTACCTTATCTGTCTTTTGATATCCACACTGTAGGTTTATGTCTGAGATAGTTATCCTATTGTAGTAAACTCCAATAGATTTGAGAGTGTGATTGATCTGATCAAAAGCTTCTGCCTTCTCTAGGAGAGGGGGTGCTACACCTTAAAGTTTTCTGAGTTTACTGATCTTTCCTCTATTGGTTATGAAGAAAGCTCATGGCCAGATTTTAGATACAAAAGTCCACAGTGCAGTGAGATGTATCTTCTCCCTCCTGACTTTAATAGAATGTCAATCAATCCCTTAATATACACATATACTGGGGTGGCTGGTCTTCCATTTCTTTTTTTAAGAAAATGAACAAGAACTTAGAACCCTCTGGGTAACATAATTGTTGTTCTGCATCCACAGATGTACCACAGTGAGTCACTAACCTTGCATCGTCATTCAGACAACAAACAAAACTGGACACGACTTAAAACTTTCCTGTATATCTGTTGTGAATGTAAAAATAAAATTATTCATATGAGTTCTTTGAGTCTCTCTTTTTCAATCTATCTGTCTGAGGACACAGATTGCTTTAGTTCTCTTTAACAAATAACTTCATGATGCAGATGTCTCACCTAGAAAAACAAGAACCTTATGTTCTCTTGTCTTCTCTTGATGGTGTCTGCAGGTAACTTAAATCTTCCCCTGGGTGCTTTTGATCTTTGTTTTCACTATTTCTATAGCCGTTCCGAGGTCTTGCTGGACAGCTCCTCTTCCAAAGCGTAGGAGTAGCAGGGGCGAGAGGAAGCCAAAGAGCATCCTGCTTGGTCTGGTGAGCCTTCTGTTAAAAGGGCAGCTGGGTTTTTCATACAGTCTACCACAATTTGAAGAGGACCAGAGGACTGTCAACCATCTGCTGGTTAGTGCTACCTTCTCCCTCCACTTTCTGTATTCTTTTGCCTTCATGTTTTTAACCTAGTTACTTTGGGAGAAGATTGTCAGCACTTTTACCAGACTGAGATGAATATCTCTTTCTTGAGACTGAATTCAGCTATTGTTTACATGAAGTCCTACTCATTTGTGAATGCCTATGAGATAACTTTAACCTCAGCACTGAGGTTTGACTTTACGCATGTAAATAACAATATTTTACTGGTTGGAACAGGAAAAGCTGTGTAGATAAAATGATGCCTCTGATAAAGTGGAAGGGATCTCAGACTACCTGTGAGATAATATTTGAACTCTGAGGAATGGGACATAATGTAGACTGAGGAGGAAGTATTATCAGCCACGGTATAGCTGTGTCACTGTTTTAGATTTGAAACATGACCACACAGGCTGTAAATGCAAACGAGTCTGGGGAGAGTCAAAATTGCCTCCTTCTGAGAACTACAAAATAATATTTTGGGAAAAGGTGGTTCTGTTCCACTATGAAGTGGGTTCTGGATATTCAATATGACAATGTAAAAAAAAAAATTCGAAAATGACTGACTTTATACTGTGAGCGTTCTTACCTGAACTAGTTATATATATATATATATTTATAAGTATATAAAAAGCAGGGACAAAACTATGCCTCTGACTTGAGTACAGCATCCACAGTAGGCCAGATCTAGTGGAAAGATTTGGAGGCCAAATCAGAACGTTTCTATAGTTGTTATCTTTATGTACCCACTCTGTGAGCGTTGTTGCCATATACTTTCCCAGTTCACATATTCCTCCTCATTCCATGGAAACACAATCTCTGGATGGACTGATGGACTGCACCAAAGCAACGGCTCTGACAGCAGGTGCTCTCTGGCCACTCAAAAAGGCTCTGAGAAATCATGATGATAAAATATAAGAACTGCATTTAACAAGGACTGAGCTTATATATCTGTGGGGAGAAATTAAGTATATAAAGGTGTGAAAGAAAGATTACTCAGGTAGATCTGCTGATGCAAGTGTAGCGTGACTAAGGAATGTATCTTCTGTGTCTCCAGGAAGGCCTATCTGTGCAATACAAGAGCCATATTGATTAATAAGTTATGATTCTAGTTAATGGTTATTGAAATGGTTAATCTTTTGTTACCTCCTTTATCTACAACATTTTTCCAACGTGATTTGATAATATCCTTTTCGCCTATTTAGAGAAACCTTGCATAAATCATTCCTTGAGGAAATTGATAGACTGCTGGTAAGAATGCTAAACAAATGAATTTTAAAAATTATTTTATGTGTACTGAGAGAAGATGTTGAATTTATATACATTTTAGCTTATGTAGCTAATTAAAACACTGCCTAGAAAACAAAAAAAAATTTTTAAAAAAGTCCAGCTGATCATTACCATTTGATGTCTTATTTTTAGAATGTTTCAGCTGAATGTATCTATTCTTCTAACCAGTCACTAAGAAAGTTCCACTGTGATAACAAAACCATTTAAAAATCTTTGGTTAAAACTAAGTTTTACAGGCAATTAAATAGCAGAAAGATGAGGAAAAATAATGTAAAATATGGTTCTGAAATGAAATCCACAAAAGCTTTAAGAACTCAGCATTTCTGGTGCTTTTTGGTGTGAAATATCTAGAAACCATATTTTTACATGCTGCTCAGGTGACTGAGGTAGTGAAAAGTTAACCAAAATTATACATTGTTTCTATCTGCATTATTGTGGTTTTGGAAGACAAAGAGACATGTCTCATTAAGACATGGTGGTCATAAAAAATCTAAATCTGTCCTCCTTTCCCAAGTTTTTCTTTACAGCAACATTTTAGCACTAAGCAGTGCCTGATGATGGATACATTTCATCCAGAAAATTCAACTGCCTGCTCCTGCTGCTATGGTTACAGATAATGACATAACTTCTTGTTCTGGTAGAGACAATGATAAGGGTTGTTATGATGGGTCAAGGCAAAAAGTTGCAAAATCAGAAAGACTTCTCTGAATGCCAGGCTCTGTGGTGGTTGAGTAGCACTTGAAGCAAAATCCTGTATTTTTTTCTCTAGGAGTTTAAGAAAGAATAAGGTTTTCTTTTTGCCTTCTCCGACAGTTTTCAAATTGCCATTTTCAAATTTGTCATGTGTCATATTGTAAAACGTGGCTATTTGTATATGTATTTTCTAATTATTACTCCAGAATATAGAACACAACAATATTAGGAGGTGCAGGTGAAATCAGATTTAGAGGATGATTAGATCCAATCCCAACCAGAGGTTTCCAGCAGGCTGAAACCCAAAGCTTTGCGTTTTTCTCAAAGCTGTGCTTGTGAAATCCATCTCCTCTGCTTATGTTCATCACAGCTCATTGTCTCTCTGGATGTGCCTCTGTCCCTCCACAAAATCCTGTGCTTTCAATGAGGTCTTGACCCTTAAGGTCAGGTGATTTTACCTATGTGCAATTTTAGCATCGTCCTGTCACTTATATTTTAGTCGTTTATTTGGGGTTTTTCAGGAAGTTCTCTTGCAAATGTCCACCACAGTAGTCTTTCTGTCTAACCCTTTCTGTTGATAGATGATGCAGGAGAAAAATTGAGGGAAAATGTTCTTGAGGTCTACTGCTTTTATAATATCTCCTGTAAATCTCAGGGTTTTTCTGTCCCTTGCAGAGCCTGACGATAGGAAGGATAGTCTCAGTGTTCCTGAAGCCTTCATTTCCAGCAGCTCTCTAGTAATTTTGCCAAGCCACGGGGAGCAAAAAGCCCTGGGCCAGAATCTTCTCTTATTTACTCTGGCATACATTTGAAGATCAAGCCAGCAGAGTCAACACAGTTTCACAACAGTGAAAGTGATACGAGATCAGAGTTTGATGAGGTGCTCTTGGTTGTCTTTCAAGGAATTCAGAGGTATTCAAATACACTTCAGCCTAGGCATTTGCTTAGTATTTCTTCATATTCATGTTAACCGTGAGGATTTTCTCATCCTGTTCTCTTACACTGTTCAGGTGCCATGCTTCATTGTATAGGCTGCATTAGTGACAAAATGGGCTTTTAATGAGATAACTGAAAGCTGTAGAATTAGTAGTTAAATTCAACACTGCTAAGTGCAACTGCTTCAGCACTGAGTCTTGATCAGCAGGGTAAGTGTCATGGATAAGTTGTGTTGGCAACTGAAATAACCATTGGGTGGAACAGCTGCTTTAGAAAGTGAGACTGGAAGGGTTGGCATGTTCCAGTTTGAAAGGAGAAGGCTTTGGAGAAGGAATCATGAAGGTCTGGATAAGGTAAGCGTAGAATCTTTTCCACCACCCTCCACAATACTAGGACTAGGGAGTCATTCATTAAAACAAGCACAATTGATTTAAAACTGGTTAGAGGAAGTGCCTTTTTACATAGTGTAGTGACCTTCTGGAGACAGACAGCACTGGCAGCCTTAGAAGGAGGTTAGGCAAATTCATGGACAGCAGGTCAATTAACAGACCCAAACCAGCAAGACTGTGCTCTCTAATATCCCTAGTTGGTTGCTGCAGAAACTGAGGAAGCATGAGGTGAGTGAGCCACAGGGTCCAAGTGTGTTCCTGGTATTGCATCTCCTAAAGGCCCTGAAAGAGAGAAAATTATGAACTAGGTTGTTATGACTAGTAAGGATTTTCTTTTGTTGCAATATTCTCACAATATTTTATGATCCTTTGCCATTCAATTTGTGAGGAACATTTTAAGTGGCTCCTGGAGTTGACTAGAGAGCTCTTTTTATGGCATGCTATTGAGGGTATGCATTGCATGCCCTGGGGTGCTTCATAAGAGCAGGAATGTACATGCAAATTCTCTGGGGACAATTTGGAGGACAGCATGGGGAAGAAAAAGCTACACTTGTTCAGTGCCATTCCAGCAGAATCCCGCCTGCAAACTGTCTAGACCCACAAGCACACCCAGGCTTTGTTCTGAAGGGAACTCATTTCTTCACAGCAAAATAAATTCCAAGAATAAATAACAGTTATGAAATTTATGAAACAGGCAGGGGTAGTCGGAGAACGAGGACACACAACTGATGCTCGATTTATCTGAGAGCATGAGCATAAGTGGATTAGATTTCCCCTATCCTATTAGCTAGTGTGCTGTACTGAAAAAGGATCTGGACGACTTGCAAAGGGTTAGAGCCAACAATAGCAGCCTGCATGGGGTCACATAGCTGGCTTCACTCCCCATTTGGTTCCATGGACCAGCATTTGGTTAAAACTAAGACTTCTTTTTTCCATTGTCCTGCATGGTGCTGGCAATGAATAGGCTCCCGGGGTTGTAGCTTAAGGGGATTATTAGGGAAAAGAAAAACATGCCTCATACAAAAATCCAGCACTAAAAACGATGAAAGTTTAAAAAAACTGATGAAGAGAAGGTGTTGAGCTTTAATTATGGGCTTTCTCTATGTACAAGGCAGAAGAATCAGTGCAAATTCAGGTAGAAGTTTGAGCTCCCTCAAAACAAACATAGCAGGGTCAGACCAATGCTGGTTTTAATTGCTTGAACCAGCAGGAAAAGAAGACAAAAAAGAAGGGCCCCTATGTTGGAGCATATGATGTCCTGTTCCTGGTGTTTCTCAAATCCACATGTTCCCGTGGCTATGGTAAAAATGGTGTTTGAGTGGCTGGTATGACTTAATTCCATTTACAGCTTTACCAACATTGCCAAACATGCTCATTTCTACATAGACGCTTTCTTCCCCTTACAGAGTCAATTCTTTGCATGATCTTGTGGCATCAGAAACAGAAGGATCTGGGTTTTCATGACATTATTCTCCTCTCTGTTGGGAGCATATGACTGTAACGTCTGCAAATAAGCTTGCCTGAGGACAAAGGTTTTTCTATTAAGCTTTTCTGTGAAGGCTCCACAACCTTCAGCATTACTGAGGTTGTGGAGCGCACAAAAAATAATAGTTTGAGCGTGAGCATGTCAGTTGTGAGCTGACTCATACAGAAAAGTCAGGATGAGATTATTTGCTTTCTCCAATTTTAATTATTCCTCTCTTTTTCAGACCACTGCCCTGCTAGGTCGTGGATGACAGTATCTATTTCAACTTATTTGGGAGAAAGTAAGGGAAAATCTCTGAATGTAGCTTGCTGCATATGCAATCCTAAATATGAAACTCATGACCCTGGCCAAGTAAAAATTTCAATGTAAGGGAGCCCTGATAGATTTCTCTTTATTTCTCCTTCTCTTTTCTGTAGTAGGCGTAAAAGTTAGAGGCAGACGAGGCAAAGGGCTAGCGGGAGGGGGGTTCCCCTCCTATCTCCCCTTTATTAAGAGTAAGGGGTTTAGGGTCGAGGTGTTCGGGAGGGGGAGAGGGAGGAGAGGAACAGCCTTTACAGAACTTCTTTCGCTGGCTTATAAAGGGGTTAGGTTAACCAATAAGGAAAGAGGGACAGGGTGGGGATAAGCATACAGAACCAATAACTACAAACACGGGTGGAGTACAATTCAAAGTAACCAAAAATATATATGACAGAACCGAACTTGCTGGAAGAGAGGGCAGAGTCAGAGCCCTGGGCACACCTCCTGCAATCCCAGGGCGGAGTCCATGACAGCCCTAGCAAGGAGTTTGCCCAGGGGGGCGGAGGCAGCTTGGGGGCCGACCCGCCACACTTTTCCAGTAAAAAAATTCTGTCTATGACGCTGATAGAATCTCTAAAATGATCTCCTTGCTTCCTGTGTTTATAATTAGTTTCCTGTTTGATGTGTATTTACTTTAATTTTTCTTTTTACTTTTGTGCACATTTGTTATCATAAGAGTGATAACAATTTGCAATAGATGTTAAGTTCCTATTAGCATTTTGCTTGGGTGACTTAAACATAATTTCTGGAAATATTTACTCAGTTACCCAGTTTTGGGGTACAGCTGGCTATTTCATAGCAGTAGCCTGAAGAGAGACCACAGATGAACTGTCAGTTTTTACTGAGTTAAAATTGGAAATTTCAATTCTTCAAGTGGAACTCAATGAGTGTGAACTGCTACATCTTCAAATCAAGATAATATTCATATTAATTTCTTGAAAGTAAACTGTTTGATATTGTGTTTTATATTTTCAAGCCTCTGTGCTGGAGAACAAGATTTTGCCCTTTTCACATTTGCACGTCTATTGCAGGCTGTTTACTAAAAGATCTATTTCTATCTCAAAGTCGTTAATACCTTCAGTCTTCTGCAGCTTTTGGATACATTGCTGTGGAAGGTTGACCCAGGCTGGACACCAAGTGCCCACGAAAGCTGCTCTGTCACTCCCCTCATCAGCTGGATGGGGGAGAGAAAATTAAAAAAGAAAATTCATGGCTCAAACTGGGGAAGCTCATTCATCAGTTACCACCATGGGCAAAAGTGTATCTATAGGGAAAAAATATCCAAAGAAGTTTTTTGGAATAATTTCTGCATGCCATATGTGTGCTTACGAGTGTTTCAAAGTAATTACACAGGAACTGTGATTTGTTTTGTGCTCAGTGTGACAAATTTTGTGCCAACAAGTGATTGCACTTGTAACTGCCCATTCGGCATGCGCAAAAACATGTTTGCACTTCTGCATGTGTATTTGGGAGAATACAAACCAGGACCTCAGTTCGCAGCAGAACAAATGAAGCATGGCAGCGAGTCATGGAGAAGACTGGCTTTGCATGCAAATTCCTTGAATCAGTAGAAGTGCTGATTTCTAGGACAAAAGCAACTTGTTTCTCTCATTAGTTCTTTATAAATTATTTTAAAACTTGCCTATTAGCTGTAATTTGTCTTTTGTAAGCTTGGCGAACAGGTGTTCTTAGCCCTTGAGACCTACAGAGGAGCAAGTTTTCTTTTTATTTACATTTCTAAGTGCTCAGTTGTCAGAGCCAGCCATTATGCAGAAGTGATTCCAGTGACTAATTTGACTTGACGTTTTGATGCCTGTTTCTTTCAGAGTTCTGTGCTATTTGGCTGATCTTGCCTGCGCCGTGTCATTCAGTTGCACATACCTCCATGTTTTAGCTACTACTCTACTAAAGAATTATATTCAACATGTCTATCTATTTTCTTATATGTTTCTACCGATAGCTCTCCTGGCTTTTTCTTTATGTCAGCAAGGTCAAACTCATTCCCCTTCTAATTACATGCTGTACCTATTCAAATCTTCGCTATTTGAACATGTCAGCTGTTGAGGTAATTACATTAGTGTGAATGTCAAAGAAAACCATAAGAAAAGGAGGGAATACAAATAATTTAAAGCTTAAATTCTTACTGTCACTGAATGTACTAAGTCCACTCAGACAATATAGTTTCAGGTGTTAAACAGTCTGGGGACCTGGCTTGAGTTTTGGTTCGAAATGCTGGTATTCTTTACTTTTCATTCTTTCTTATTAATGCTCAGATGAAAGCCATAAGCTTTTAACCAAATTCTTCACTTTTAGGGGAGGATCTGGATGTCTGAAGAAGGAGAAATATTTGGCCTTGCCAACTGAAGTTATTGTCTTTAAGATTGCTTAGACCCCCCCAGAAAAGGAGCAGTGTACTAGCTTGTATGAAGGGAAGAGTTGTCAGACCCTGTTGATGAAAATGTAGTGGAATGCAATCAATTTTCCATTTGCATTGTATCTCTTCCTTCAGGGAAAATATAGAGAAATTTGTTATGAATCGCAGTACAAGTTAAAATCTCTACATGCGCTTAGCTTTTTGAGTAAAGACCTTGTTTCATATGGTACAGGTCTTAACTAGTAGAAATCCTCTCATTTAGCTGTCAGAAAAGCTTAGGTATTCTGATTCTCCTATGTGTATCTAGTTTAGCATCCTTTTCTTCTGGTGTGTGTAGTTCCATGCTCTTCCTTAGAAAGGCACGAGGAGGGAAGTCTTGTGCACACAGGGAGTGTTTTTTAGTAGCGTTTAGACTGATATCTTTTCACATATCTTCTGACTTGGATTTACTTTAGGTATAGACAGCAGTATTTGGTACTTAATTACGCAATTAATCTTGCAGATGTTAGGCTGCAAAGAGCCCCAAATCAACTTTCCCAGTTACGCCCATTTTCTGCTGCTGGCAGGTACCCCAATCGCTGCCTAATCTGAACAGGGAGCCCTGGAGGTGACTGAGCTTTCTCACCTGATTTTGATCCCCTCAGGAGCAGAGGAAAAGACCCATATTGTTCTGATTGATTTTGCCCAAACCAGAGTCAAATGTTCAGTGCGTATTTAATCAATTTTGGCAGCGGTACACTCTGCAGTTGTCGTTATACAAGGGGGCCGCAGCAAGAGAGCACCACTGTTAAAAACTGTGTTTTAGTGCTTTGGTTTTTGCAGTCAGTTACACTTCATAGAAATTGAGTAACAATTTCATTGACCTATAGCACATCATCTGTGCTATAGGTCAATGAAACAAAAAATCTATATTTCAACAGTCTGCTGATCAGAAGTTCCTTTCTCCAGTTGAAACAGAATGGATTGGTTGACTGGATTTTAGTTGTTCTGTAACATTACATCTGAATCCCCTCTGTATCATGAAGTGAAGGTGAAAGATATGATTATATCAATAATTACATTACACTTTTTAAGGTGTTTTTTGAAACTGGCTAATTTACTCCTCTTCATGTTTCAAAGCCATCCATATACCAGATTGAAATTTTTCAGGTATTTATTTATTTACAAAGGAATACCAGTCAGGTACAAAACTTGCAAATTGTTTCTGAACTCATCACTTTCAATTGAAAAAAAAAAATCTAAATAAAACAAAAGCTTTCTCACTTTTAAGACAAAACTGATTTTTATTGTAAAACTCTTCATTATAAAATTGACCTGTCTTAACAACAAAACCCTCATAGGCGGTATATTTCAGGTTTAAAAATACATTTCTCTCTTTTAACTTAAATTATTTAGGAATGGGATTGTTTTGTGAGGGCAAAAAAACCCAAACAACAAAACAATCCTTTTTTCAATTCCTTTCAAACTTTTTTCTCCAAGCCTTCTTTTTCCAATGCTTTTTCTTTTTTCAAGTTTCTTCAGCTTCTTATGAAAACCTGAAGGTTTTCTTTTTTAGGTTAATCACTCTGATTGGAAAATTACATTAACTTTTGTGAAAATTTTCCTTTCATTATGAAATCAGATGAAACAAAGTGATGCAGCCTGAGGTTTTATTCACACTCAAACTGGAATGAGAAGGGGGAAAAACAGAGGTGAACGGAACTGGAAGAAAAGTCACAGAGGACATATACATAAAACTTGCACTGAATTAAAAAAACAAGGCCTTGAAAAATATTTAAGATAAATCTTGTCAAGTCAGACTGATCTTTGTAGTAAACGTAGTCAGTCTTGTGAGCTAATAACCATCTCATTTCATGTTTGGGGAAGTTGGGATTGATATTTTGCAACAGGTTCCAACGTCATGCTTGGACAATTTTTTGATTTGCTGCAATTTGGAGCACTGTGAGCTAGGCAGGGCTGGTAAGCGCAGCATAAACAGCATCAGAGCTATCAAATCTGGAAATTCCCTTTCAACAGAAACCATCCAAAGTTCAGGAACATTACTGTTACATTCAAATTGGGTCCGTTTGTCATGAGAGAGCTCTAAGAGAGATTATATCATTTCCTGACATTAAAAACACACATTTGAGTTCTTTGATGATAGCAGAGTTGATCAGTTTCGGAATGCTTCAGCATTTTGGCATGCCCGTAACATGAGGATATACCATTAACACTGTAATAAAAGAACCAGGCTTGATGAAATTTAACCTTCTAGAGACTCTGATTGAGAAACAAAGCATTCACATTTTAGTACTTGTCTTTTTTATCTACCAAGGGGGTTTTAGAGGCTGGATCGGTTGTTCATAACAGGAAAAGAATTCTTCTTCATTAAAAAAAAAGGTTTGTAAAAGTGAAAACTTAGCTTTTGTATCTTAAAGTTGTGTCTGCAGAGATGATACATTGCAGTTCCTCAAATCTAAAATAAAATTCCAAACATAGTTACAGATGTAAGACTTAAAAAAATCCGTAACATCTGAATGTTCAATCTTTCTGATTTGTTTTGGATATGTGTCTGCAATTTTTACTATATTGCTATATATTTCTAAATTGGTGACTTTAGGTACAAGTCTTCTAATATTCAAAATAAAGCAAAATAATATTTACTAGATTGGAATACAGCAGCTTTTACCTGCAATTTTAAGAGAAGTTAGTTTGGCACATGATCTACAGCCTGTCTTTAGTCTTCAATTGGTTTATTAATCTAAAGTATTCTAATTCTCAAACGTGCTAATTTCACAATCATTCACAACGTGCTATCAAGTCAATTAGGAAAACTAGTCCAAATGGATTGAATCATGTAAATGAAAAGATATGTCCATACTTTTGCTTGTGTTTTCTTTATATGATGTGTTTCAGTCGAAACTCCTCACATCTTCAGGCATGTAGTTATAAAATCCCATATTCTAGATATCTGTCTATTAATGTTTATGCAAAACCACATGTACCCTTTCTTACCCAAATGATCTATAATTGTACCATAAATTTTTAATATTCAAATCTTTTTCCCAAACAATTGATCCCAATGGGATAAAAAATATTAACCTTAATTTCTTTCCTTATGCCTGACATGTTTCACTGTATAATCAGATTGTTTTTCTTTAAATTAGTGTTGTCTCCATACCAGTTTTCTCTATTTGCAGGTATTAATGAATAAATTTGAACTCTGAATCACAGGCTTTTAAATTGGCTGAAGGAATAAATGTATAGCTACATTCATAAATATATATCAAAGCAGTCAAAGGCTTAGCTATATATTATGCCTTGATGTGTGTGCAAAATTTCCATTACTGTTATTGGGAGATAATGTGGGTGTTGTGAGGGCAGAATATATTCCAGGCAGTATCCTGTAACATGTTTCTTTCCTACTGACCTCATTTTTCCTTCTTTGTGTGCTGTTTACTACAGCAATTAGAATTTTAGGAACTTTACTGAAAGCAATAACAGAATTTATATCTTTATCATAACATAAAGATTTTGCAAGTTTTACATTTGTACTGAAACTCCAAAGGCACAGAACAAAGTATGTTTAACCAGATGTTGATACCTAAATTGCAAATATCCATGTTTAAGCAGATGAAGCCCTCCTGAATTTCTGTTCTATGACTAGGACCACATACAATGATAACAACACCAAAAAAGTACACGATTACTAATAGCGTTGGTGGTTATAGCAAAGGGACATTGGCGCCATGATGGTGGTACAGGAAGATGTTCATGCGGCAGAGAAAAACAATTATCTTGTAGGCAAGCTGCAAACCTGACAGTTGAAGGCAAAAAACAGATCATGTTGGAAGTATTTTCTTAGGATATTTAATGCTTATTATGAAAAGTTAAATAAAAGTTCCTCTATGTCCCTGGGCTATTCACAGTTTTTGTTACCACTCTAAAAATCCCAGTTTTTTCTGCTTGCATCCCACGTGACACCTCTCTGGGCTTTCAGCACAGCTAGTGCCAGGAGTCATTGAAGCATTTGCAGGTTCAGAACCTTTATCTGTAAAAGAGCCAGAGCCAAGGCAATCCCTTTATTTTGTTAGTATTTAGTGCTTTCCATAATTTTAATGTCATTTCGTTGTGCCTTCAGTTGTCTTGAGAGAAAAAGAGTGAGAATGCACGAGACTGAGAAAGATGATCGCCTCACAGTGAAAAAGTCGGTGCAGAACATCTCACAGCCCAGTTTCAAGAAGTGAGTTTTGTTCCCATTCCTGCTGGGATGTGTGTATAGTATGGTGACGGATGAAGTGCTAAGTAGCTGTGCTTAGCCAAGGAAAAGGGTATTATTATTCTTCCCTGCGAAATGGGTTAGAGGAAAATTATTTATAAGAAACATCCGAATAAAACAAAACAAAGCAAAACAAAACACACACACATACACACAAAACCCAAAGCAAACCAGCCAAAAAAAAAAAAAAAAAAGACAAGAGGAAAATAAAATTCAACAGCCCCACAAGCCACTAAGAACTTCTCTAATACTAGATGGGTATCATTGGTGGCTGCACTCACAGTTCCCTTATTGCATGTCCCCATCATTTCTAGGAGGCAAGAGGATTTCCACTTGGAGAGAGTGGATGTAAGTGCCAGGCAGCCACTGTCTGCAGACTGTAAAGTTTTGTGGTAACCTAAATGCATATTTTATCCCTTGACTTCTAAACAGCTTTAGGTGACATACACACCTATGTAATTATTTTTCAAGGTGAACAATTTTCCTATCAATTGATTAAGAATGCCTAATTGGAAAAGGAAAAAAATGTGAATGAAATTAAACACACCCTTTAACACCAGAAAGGTTTTCTGGTATTGAAATGCTGAGGCACTCAATCTGTATACAGCATGAAGCAAAATGCAAACACAATAACTAAAGTCACATTGGTTCTAATGATGCTTAAGGCTGTGGTTAAAAACATGCTGCTATGAGGTAGTACTGGGTAGTTTTATTTGTTAAAAGCACAATAAAAGTACTACTGACTTTATTTAGGACTGATCTCTACAGCTCTATTAGATGCAATTAACAAAGAATTAAAAGTGAGGAGAAAAATACAGAGGTAATGGTAGAAATATTTCAGCATTGTTTTGCATGCTGTAACAAACTACAGTGTGCGCAAACAGTGGAATAGGTCCTGGTAAAACACAATAATATAATTTTTTTGGAAGATGTGCCAAGAGAAGGTGTCATTGTCATAGAAAAGTGTAGATTTGGAGGAATCAATTAGAGTTTTAAACCAGAAGAAAAAAATGCCCATATAATTTCTTGGAACTATGCCTTGCTTTGGCCATTTTGTTGTGCTCCTGGGGAATTAAATATGTTTTGCTTATAATAGATAGACCTTTTGGGATTTTTTAGCCTATGTTTCCTCATGAGATCTTGATCTACTAACTGGCATCAATCTCTAGGGTAGCATATGCAAAAAAGCTACAGTAGTCTCTTTCCTATAGTGCTGTCATATTTCATTTTGAAAATCATATGAAAATATTCATACAGAAAAACAGTCCTTGCATTCCCTCATTTGTGAATTGCATGCCAGAGTGCTCCCATTAGATATCAAGTGAAGAACATGTCCAAGAGATAATATACGTATTTACACCAAATATCTCAATATTGTTCAGCCTGAAGTGCCACAAACTTTTAGTGCATTCTCTGGGCTGGAAACATATTATGGGCAGTTCATTGTGTATGCTTGGACCAGGTCACTTTTAGCATGTTGAAAGGATTGTTCCAGGCTTTTATTTATGCAAATAGCCATTTTTTGGGTTGCTCTATCCACTCCCCTAGGCTTATGGAAATAAATAACAGGTAGAGGATGTGATGCTTTTTATTGGATTATAGTGTAAAGTGTCTGGAAAAATATTGTTTTCATGAAAATAAATGATTTCCAAGTCTTCAAGTCTGCACCAACCAACACTGATTCCACGGAAGCAACATTTTCTTCCCTTCCTTTAGAAAGGTTACCTCTTGCATGGGCCCCATAGCTGTCCTAGGACAATTTTCTCAGCAAGAACTAATTTCCAAGGATTTATTTGCAAGGTCAGAGATGATCCAATCCCCACACCTATTCTTTTGAGTTGGTTCATCTCAATGACTTGTGTCATAGTTTAAGTGGTGTTTATTTTTCAGAATCAAGATCCTTGATAATCCATCCCAAGGCCCTGAAGGAGGGAAATTGTTACTGAAGCACTGTGTTATGCCTTCAACAAAGGCTCCAGTAAAGTATGATACAATACTTAGAAGAAACTTCATAAAGAACATGATAATGAATAAAATACATTCCATATTTACGGGTGTGGATCTTCTCGGCTGAGCCATGGGGAAAAGGACCATCAAAATAGATAAAGTCAGCAGTGTTGGTGCTGTGGGCAATTGGTACCATACAACCACAAAAACTGTCCACTTCTGTGAGATACGTGAGATTCTGTTGGACGCTTTTAGCCAAGCAACGGCAAAATACGCTTATTCTCTCTTTTAAATCTGTCCACAGTTTGGACTCACTTTGCAAGAAGGTAGGATTTTCACTATAAACATGTCTACAAGATTGAAGAAAGACATTTTGCCAAACGTTGGTGTTCAGCAGGACATGAAAAAGAAACAGCCCCAAACCATTCAAAATAAATTTAAGAGTTAGTTAAGAATCTAACTTGTCCATTGTATGTGTGCACATGCCTTGAAACATTTATTTTGAAGCAAGGTGGTTAAACTTTTACATTAAAACCCTTGTTTTATGATATGCATTTAACTGCATTGTATTTCTCACTTGCTGTTTTCTAAGTTTTGAGTGCATGACTTTGAAACGTCAGGGTTCTTTCAACAGGGTGTCTGTGCATGAAGGAGAAAGAGGCTAATTTCCTAGGTTTTTAATAAAGAAAAAAAGAGAAAGAACATAAATTCTATCAGGTAGCAACCGAGTGGCATGCACACGTACCCTTTGAGGCACAGCAACCTTTACAACCACTGCAGAGCCCTCTTGTCTCTTGAGTTAGTTTTGTGACTCCTGGGTGATGTACTCATATTTTCTGCTGAGCAGCTCTAGCAGATACCAAAATGCACATTTTCTCAGTGGAGTTGCACAAAATCCTTACAGGTATATGTGGGGTTTAGGAACTGCGAAGATTCAGATACGTCTGTCCCATTTTCTCTAAGTGGTACCTGTCCCTGGGTATGGTGCCACGTCTGACTTCCAAACTCCTGCTGAGCTGAATTTCCTCCAGTGCACATTGGGCTGTATCCGCCTTCAGGGAACCTGGGCTTTGCAATCAGCAGGGGAAACACTGAGTCCACACAAAGAGTGAGAAAGAAAGGGACACTTCCTGGCCTCGAGAGCTGGCAGCAGGCAGGAAAACACAACCACTGCGGAAAGGATTTCTAAGTGTGCAGCTGCCAACTGCCTCAGCTCTTGTCTGAGCATGGGCAAACTTTGGGGTCTTTTGAAAGGCTACAGCTAGGAGACAGAAATGGCATCCTTCGTCCAGGTTTCACTTTCCACCTGTTTTTGAGTCTCTACCATACAAAACAATATAGTCAGTGTTACTCCAACAAACAGTTGTAAGGTTTTATTTTTATTTGTCTGAAATGGGCGATCACTGAGTGCTAGCTGGGTGTCTTTCTGAGAAATAGGTGAGGTATTTTGAGTGACAGTGTCTTTAAAAGTTCGGTCTAAGACAGATAACAAGTCTGGAAAATTCTAGCGTGAGTGGTTACAGTTTGACAGAACTTTAAGCCACTGCAAATCAAAATTTATTAGGAGTGCTGGGAGACTTCAAATTTAGATGGCATTGCCACCTCTATTAACAATATATGTGAAAATTCAAGAGCTAGCTAGAAAATGAGGCTCATGTATTAGAGTGTTGGTCTATTAATATGCATATGGAGAAAGAGAAAATAAAATGCTTCTTTCCCTATTTTTTTAATGAGACAGAATCATATGTTAGAAAGAAAAACAGGCATACTTAAGAAATTAAATTGAACAGAAATAGGAACAACTCTGGGTTTATACATTCCCTTGACAAATCTCTCAAGTTTTTATGACTATATAATCCAGCTCCTGTCACAGTTTTCTGCCATGGCATCTTTCAGATGATTGGTTTTGTGCATAGTTATTAGTCTGATGCTGCTAATCTCTCATTTCTGAAGGAATAAACTGAACTGCTTCTAGCTGAATGCTTACACTTTCTTTTAAAAGGATGTAATTCAGATGGTTTAATGGGAAAGTGGACGATCCAGATTTAAAGACGATGCTTGATCTTTTGTACATGCCAGGTGGTCTAGAAACTGGGCAGTATATGGGCAGTATTTTCCAGCTGTATCTGGAAGATGGCAAATATTATTCAAGTGTAGTGCTTCCTGTTAATTTAAAAAATCAAATGGTGGGATTACCTTCACCTGTATTGGTAGGGTTAAAAGCAACGCATGTAGGCAAACCCAGTTTCCCATCTGTGGAGAGGGTGTCTCATCCCCAGAGCAGACAGGTTTGCATCACAGATGGATTAACCTCCCTGTGGAGCTGCTTTTTTTCCTCTTAATGTATAGAGAGAATGATCTAAATAATTTGTGCACACCAGGCACCCAAGACAGCTACACCCAATAGAAATGAGACTGACTAGGGCTGTAATAATTGCCCCTCTTCCTGCAGGGGCAAAGCTTACATAGACATGAATGTTTTGTTGTCTTCTCAGTGATGTCATCAACTATTAGCAGCTCAAGCTTATTTCTTCCTGGCAAAAGACCAAATTCTGAACAGATGCAACAACAGCAAACTTGGTCTCCAACTAAACAGGATATAGGTGAACCCTGGTTCTGAGTCTTCAGCATTTTGTGCTTTTTATCACAAGGCATTCCTGACTTACCTACTAACATTAGTATAGCTCTACAAATTTGTTAAAACTTGCTTGTAGACTTTATCGGAGGCTTCGGCCCAAAAAAAACAAACAAAAAAAAGTGATGTGAAGATGTGTGAATAAAAAGTGTACCTTTTAGAGTAAAATGCTATTTTTGATTGTACTCTTAACATTCATGTGAAGCAACCAAAACAGAGTAAATATGTGAGTATTCCTACTTGTTTTGATCTGTGACCTTTCTTTTTGCTTGTTTCCAGACTTTGGAGACTAATTCTACACATTAATTCCTGTCAACAGTAAAGAATCGGAAGCATTTCTGCTTTTACCACACAAGAAATGCTACTGCTTGTCTTCTTTTCAAAGTCCTCCTGTAACCTATCCTGTTTTGGGATATCGAAAGACTAAACATCTTTTCCCTTGTTGATACCAGCCTTATATCCCAGAAGTCACACTTCTTTTTTCCCATCGTCACTTTTAGATTTTCTCCCAGTTTTGAATAGCAGAGGAGCTGCAAGAAAGTCATGATCCCTCGCTGGCACCTCTGGAGTTTAATTGTAGTTTGAAGGATTATGGCACCTTTAGACAGAAAGCAGAGTGGCACTTCCTCTTGGGAGAGTCTTGGTGATTCAACCTCCAAATTTCCTGCAGTCTATGTCACCTCTTTCCAGAGCACAAGGGAGCTGTGACTGCCTTCCTTACATCTCAATTAAGCAAGCTCTACGTCCGGAGGCTGAGGAACAGGCATTGTCTCTGCTCCTCTCTCACTATGTGACCTCTGAAACACACCCTGAGAAATATCTCTTTCTTTGTTCCTCAGGAGAAAGGCATTCTCCCTGGTTGTCCTGGGCTGTTCAAAATATTCCAGAAAAGAGGGAAGGATTTCTTCTCCTTTTTTCCCTTGGAGCTGTGCAAAGACCAGAAACACAGGCACAGTTTCACTAAAGATTCTTCCTACCTTACTTTCCCCCAGAGATATCTTTGTCCACTACTTGTCTTGTCAGATGTAAAATGAGAAAGAAGGGCTGTCTGTGCCTGATTCATTCTTTGAAGTATCTGCCACAGCAGTGCAATAAATAACCATAAACTTTGTGTCCTTAAGATGAGAAATCAATCCACAGAGGCAACTTTTAGATATTTCTAGAATAGGAATCCAAGGAGGAGGAAGATTAAGTGGAGAAGTGAAGAACTTGGCTGTCACCTTGCCTCATGTTTGTTAATTGAACACAACTGTAAGAAGAGGCAGCATTCAGCTTCAGGATTCTTTCTGTGTGGAAGGCAAAGGTGAATTCCCTGATTCACTACAAAAGCTCTCTTCTTTCAGTTGGATTATTGATTTCTTTGACATATTTCAAGCATCTCTTTCTAGATGCTGCTTTTTTCCCTTTCCAGACTCTGCCTGCCCTCCTCTGGTCTTTCCACACCTTCACAGGCAAATAATTGAAAAGTTGAAATATCTGAAAACCAGAAAATATTATAAGAAGAAAGAAAGAAGGTGTGAATAAAATTAAACTTGTTAAGGTCGTAATGCTAAATATAATGCCTGCCTTTACCTTAGTATAAGTAATGTGAGAAGTTTCTACCAAATTTAGGATCACTGGCCCATTGTCCAGGCAGACTTTTTTTTCCTACCTTGTTCAGGCACCTCAAAATTCTCATGACAAATGACTGTGTCTGTGTGGGTAAAATGTTTATTTCAGGAAAGAACAGTGAATACACACTTGGGTCATAGTAAAGTATCTACTAAAGTACATATCATCCTGTCTTTTTAGATTATATTTCTCCATTTTAAGATTCGTGTGAAAATTTAGGATTCAGAAATTTGTAGAAAAATATGAGTTAAACAATATTGTTAGCATGAGGGAAACTTGTTCTTTAGTTGTGACATTTTCTCCTTCTCCCCCAAGTTACAGATAATTTCAAAAATTCTACTGGCAATACACAGGGAAAATATTCTCTCGAGTTTGTCAACATATTTCTTAAGTTTTTGTTCCTGTTCTTCCTGACCACACAATGTATTTGGGCAGCATTAGAGCCAGAGAGAAAGAATGAAGATATCCACAATAATAGGGCAGTGCTGGAAGGTTCCTATCTGACTTGTGATGACAAATGATGTTTCAAAATAATCAGTGCCTGGAATGGACTGACACATACAAGAAAAGGACAATACATCTTAGTGATTCGCGTTAGTCTTTTTTAAATTTTAAAAGCATTTGCTCAACTTATTCTTTGCATGCTATTCTAAAATATTCACAAGTATCAGTGATGTTCAGGGAGATGGTACTGAACAGTTGGAAATCTTTCATGACTGATCTGATCTGACTCACTGTGTCCTCCTCTTAAGTGCAATGTTTGCCATTCCCCAGAGATATTCCCTTTCACAGGGAAAAGTGTAAAAGCAGCACTTTGGAAACATTATGCAGGAAGACTTTTGCAATGCAGTTAAGTACAGTGCAATGTGGCTGAAGACACAGCCCCTTGATGCCACTAGAAACCTGTCACAGAATTGTAGAGTGGTTTGTGTTGGAAGGGACCTTAAAGATGTCCAGTTCCAGCTGTGAGCAGGGGCACCTTCCACTAGACCAGGTTGTTCAGAGCCCCATCCTACCTGGCCATAAACTCTTCCAGGCATGGTGCATCCATCACTTCTCTGGGCAACCTGTTCTGGTGCCTTGCCACTCTCACAGTAAAGAATTTCTTCCTCATATCTCACCTAACTCTACCCTCTATGCTATTTCAGTTTAAAGCTCTTACTTCTGTGATGAGAAGTCCCTTCCCATCTTTCCTCTAGGCCTCCTTCTAGTACTGGATGGTCACTGTATTGTCTCTGGAACCTTCACTTCTCCAGGCTGAACGATCCCATGTCTCTCACCTTGTGCTCAAAGCAGAGGTGCTCCAGCCCTCTCATCGTCTTCATGGTTCTGCTCTGAACCCACTCAAGCAGGTTCATGACCTTCTCAAGATGGCACAGAACCTCAAAGTGATAACTTGAAGTCAGACTTGATACTTTACTAGGAAACTTTATGAAGTAATTGAATAAAATCCTAAGTCTTCAGTAGCTGTAATACATTTAATACATTTCATCCCTAGCTGGCATGCAGACACCTCAATTCAAGGTATTTTCTCCTGTTGAGTCCTTTCCTGAAGGGCAAGTTTAATAAAATTACATCATATTGCAGCAAAAGCTGCATTTCCAGTATCCAAAGTTAATAATTTCTTAAATTGTCCTTTAAAAATTTTCCAGACCAAAATAATTTGTCTTAAACCCTTCAACATATTACTCAAGCAGTTTCTCTCATTTAAAGTACTATGAACTTCCTAACGAAGGCAATTTCTTTGTTTTTTGCTTTCACATTTATAATTTCACAGTCATGTGGTCATAAATTAAACATCTGCAAGTGTTTCCAATCTTTTCTGATTAAACTTTGTTATTTTTAGCTGCATATAAAAGCCTGCAACCAGCTTAAGCCCTCTTCCTGATGCCATAAAAACTACAATGAATGCCAGTGTCTAACTAGATAGTTTTTAATTTGAGGCATATTCTGTTGGTGAGGAGCATGAGTAAATTTCCCATTAGTTTGAATGAATCACCAGTTTATACTGTATCATCTTGATTTCACATCAATTAATCGTGATTATTGGTTTAAGATATTCATGTGGCAAAAGGTTTTGAGAAAGATGAGTAATCAAACTGTTTTGAAAAGCAGCTGTTTTTTCACAGTTGACAGGAACTTGTACTTTCTGTGTGAGAGGGATTACAAAAATTTCTGTGGTCATAGAGGAAGAAAAAATCCCCAGTATTTTTAAACTCATGTCTATTGAACTGAGTGCTATATCGGTGAGATTCTGCAGTCTGAATTCTCAGTTCTTTCGCTAAAAATAATAATAAACAAAAAAGGAATAGGCATTTCTTGGGGGGGGGGGGGGAAAAGACAGAGGAAATTAGAAATAGTGTGTTTTCATGTGTCAGTTATCAAAGGCCACCTTTATGCTGAAATAAATGACTACTTAGCAATTGTATCTTCTCTCTGTCAGCAAATAAGTGAGAAGGAGGTACAGTGTGCAGCTGATAAAACAGGGAAAGACTGTATAGGGGAAAACATACCTGAAACTTGCTTATAAACGTAGCTGAGACTTATTCCCTGTGTGCTCCTGTTTGGTACTGAAGCCACTGGGAGTTACTGCTGCATGAGACCATGAGAATTAGGCTATAGAATCATGGAATCATGGAATGGTTTGGGTTGGAAGGGACCTTAAAAAGCATCTTGTTCCAGCCCCCCTGTCATGGGCAGGGACGCCTTCCACTAGAAAATGAGCAAATGTTTCATACTGCAGTGGACGTGGGAATTCAGTTTAGAGGGAGTTTTCAAGGTGCTCTCATTAGCTCGTGTTTCACTGTCATTCTTTACTTACCTTTCTACTGGAAGCACTCCCCTGTATGGGACTGGCAATTGCCCCAAGAATGAAACTGGCCCCTTTTTGATGTCTCAAGGGCCCAGCTAGAGGAGACAGGGAACATCTGGATTATCTGCTTTACTAGTTGTGTGTACTCCACTTTCACCCTATTTTTCCTTCTACCCAAAATTCACCCTGTGTTTTCACTTGATCTTCCTACTTATTTCCTCCCCAAAGGCTCAGATTTGCATCCAGTGAAGCCAGTATGAATGTTATATGAGAAAGTTTAAGCCTTTAGACTGTGATTTAACAAGGTACTTAAGCACATGCCTGGCTTAGCACACAAGAACCTTCTCATTGAGAGCAGCAGAAAGATTGCTACTGGCCTAATTGGGAACAAGAGCGATCTATGAATCATTAAGCAGCTGCTGAATCCACTGCAGCAGTGGCTATATTTCAGTGATAGGCTGGGTGTGAACAGTTTATGGTGTGCTTGGGAACCTGAAGAATGAAAGCACCTCTATGCCAACTGCAGCCAGCCATGGAATTTACCGGTCTAGACAATATATCTGTGGTTCGCAGCCACCAAGAAGCTTGTAAAAAGGAAAACCATATTTTCAGAATGAACTGAGAACTGTATCTCCCCAAACCTGAGGGTAATCAGTGAGAAATGTTTCTGAAGAGTCTTCAGAAGAAATGGAAATTATTTTATGCCTCTCTCTATCGCATGCCAGAATAGGATTTTAAAGCACTTCCTGGTACACACATATCCATGCATACATGCATACTTACATATAGGATATTACATGTACATCTCCTTAGTCTAGCAGGGCAAGACTAGGAATAATATGTCTGAATTTGCCGTGATCTCTGTCTTCTGATGCTCCAGAAGGGAAGCAATCACCAGTGTTTAATAGGAAATACTTGGGAAAATGTGAATGATTTGTTTTATAAAGGTCAGAATATTAGCAAAGACTGATGAATACAGATCCTGTCTTATCTTATTCCTCCAATGTAATATTTGATACTCCTGTAGGAGGTGTTTGATATGTAGGTGAGTGTAATATAGTCACAGACACATTGTGCAGTCTGTAGGGAAATGGCTATGACTTATGTGAGACACAAAACAGTGTGATGATAGATAGGAAAAAATAATGCTTGGTTTTGTAGGCTGGTGTGATCCGCTCACATCACTCACACGTGTGATCCTTTATACTTAGGTCAATTTATGGCCCATTTAAAGCTGTGAGATCCACACCTCTCCATTTTCTTTATTTCCTACTCACAGCAAAGCATCATAATCCATTGCATGCCAGGAAACATATGCAGTGTTCATAGCTCAGTGAAAGAGTTGTACTGCTCTGTTGTAATTGCACTGCCTTTTATCTACATGAAAATGTGAACCTGTGGCAGTGCCACTGGAGCATCCTGCTCCTCTTCCAGCTCAGGCTGTTCCAAGACACAGGCTGTGACTCTTGTCATATATCCCAAGCCCAGGCCATGTGAATCTTACAGAAGGTGCACATGTCCTGTGCTCAGAGTACTCAGCAGGAGGATGGCTTTTGGGATCCATTTAAAATGGCCTTGGTGTGAATGTGATATGGAATAGTGACAATTTAACTCCCACTCTGTGCCTTCCCCTGCACTAGGCTCTGGGTAAAGTGATTCAGAAATGCTGTTGTAGTGTTCCTGCTGCTGCTTGCCCCTAAACCCCTAAAAAGCTGTAGCCTAAGCCAGTCATTCAACAGTCTGCCTTACTCACTGAAGGTTGTTCATGCAATGCACGCAAAAATGGTGTTTAAACTCTGAGCAAGATAGGCTGCTGAGGCTTTAGGGGATCACGTAAGATACTGTGGCCATAAATAGGCTATTTTTCTTAGAAATTTAGCACTGTGGTTATTTATCTAAGATCTGTGCACCATGTCTGGAAAGCAAAACTTCTTCTTTTAAAGTTGTATTTGAGGTCTGCTTGTCATTTATTTTAAATCAACACAGGAAAACAGCTGAAAAGGATTTCTAATTTAAGCTTTTTACTCAAAACTTTTAAAATTATACTTTCAGTCCTGCTTGGCTACATAATTTGGCACCTGTGAATACCTCTTGCCACAATCTCTTTAAGATACCTTCCTGTTTGTGCCTATGGTTGCAATAATTCCCATGACTACTGTGTAAGCAGCCTGAAGAGTTACTTTTCTTTAAGGGTTTCATTTGAGGTGAAACTTCCAACAGCATTAAAAGGCATGCAGAAGCAGCAATTTCAGAAGCATCACATAAGTGCTCAGGCAGACTTAGCAGAAAGAAGAGATCTGCGCTATCTTGAAATGTAATGAAACTCTCCTTTTAAGGGTTGCAATTTGACAGCAACAGATCCACCACAAATCACTCATTGGTCCAAGAACTTGTACGCAGAAATTACTGAACTGCTGCTTCCAGTTTGAAAGTGAGAGCTGCAGAAGAGCAGAAGGAGCACTGTCCCTAAAGCAGTGTATCACTTCTGCAGAATGGTTAGCCCAAGCAAAGCCATCTGCAAACGCTGAGTGTTTTGTTATTGGGAAGAGCAGCAGTCATCAGCTGGGGGAGGCTGTGGCCTCAGCTCTGAAGCAGAGCACTGTCTGATTTGGGATTCTCTTAAAGCTGAGCATGAACTGTTAAGTGCTTTAGAGTTTAGGAAGTGTACAAGGATGTTTGCCAACAATTTGGACAGAAAGACGTTGTCTTACTGCTTGTTGACTTTAAAGGGCACACCTAATATTTGCTTACTGGGTAAAGAAAAGGCTAATGTTGAAAGGTTAATTGAGTTTACAGCTTTATAATTTAGAAGGGATAGGTGTTAAAGAAACTATATTTGCATGTGGGGATGAGAAGGCAAAAGACAATAAAGTCAGAACAATTCCAAGTGTCGGGGCAAAGCACAAGAGTGATGCTGATGAAACTAACTGAGCAGTTGAGTTTCTCTGCCACCTCAAGAACACCAGGAGAAATAATACAGCATAATTCTGCATCCTCCCAGTCACATAAACTGCTTTGAAAAATGCATTTGCTCTTTTCCTCAATTTCCCAATATACCACCTAGTAAATTCTCCCCAGGGCCTCTTCAGTCAGCTTTGTGTATTTCCAAAGGGTCACAATTGAGAGCAGTTGATTAAGTTGAATTGCAACTCCTGAGAATCTGTTGTTTCTTTGGCTCGCCCTAAAATTCTCAGTCTGCCTCTGATCACTGTTGTTCAAGTTTTAAGGCAGAATATTTTACTTCTGCAGCATGTCATGTGCTCTTATTTTTAGCTTGTTTGGACAATTCCTAAAGTGCTTGTTTCTAGTTTAACTAATTTCTTAATAGCTGCATCTGTTGGGTTGGGGCTCAATTCAGGAAAAACAATGACTGGATTTTATTGTTTATGCATTCTCTAAGTGCATGGCTCTGCACAGATAACTAGACAGAAAGTCACAATTTCAAAACACTATTGCTAGATGACTTAGGCTCTATTCCAAAAATAATTATGCACTTAGAAAGCTGATTTTCTATGAAAATGAAGAATATGCAGGAGACCTTTGACTTGAGATCTGAGGCTTGGAAAATGAATGTATGAATATTTGGAATTTTACTCCTGACTGTGATTCAGTAAAGGCCATCTTGTAGCCTGCTCACAGTCCCATTAAGTTCTGTTTACCTCATCATGAGTGAACAGGGTTATGACCTCAGTGGGGACACCAGTAGTGAGTAATTGAAACAGATGGACAGGATGTTAAAAGAGGGAATATTATAATTGTATATGACTATTATCTCAGGGTCTGCTTTTGTTCCTGTATTATCAGCCTGGTAAATATTTTTGCTGTTTCAAGTAACTAATAGAAGATAAGTTGGCTTGGTGTGCTTGGCCACATTTTTTCACTTGCTTTTCACTTTGCTAAAGTGTAGTTACTTGGGCTAAAATTGTTTGATCTGTTTCAGATTCTTTGCTTGTTCTTCTTTCCTTTTGGATTCTTTGAAACTGTGATGTGGAGAAGGTTTGTGGGGTATGAGGATTTTCTTCATCCTAGAAGTTTTTTGCTGGGAAGCCATTTTGATGAGAGGTTTTGGCCCTTACTGGCTTTGAAGCAGGGGATAGTAATTTGTCAGAGTCTTTCGCTGTGTTTGGAAAAACATGGTCCAATCATGTGTGTCTGAAAAGGATCGCTTTCCACAAGCTGAGCTATTGTTTAAGACCAGGGGAATCAGTTCCCTGTCTTGACTGAGCAGGCCCCACCCCAGCTGTGAGCAAGGACACCCATCACTAGAGCTGCAAGGTGGAGTGAGACTTCTTTAGAATAGCTCTTCTTTGCGTCTTGCTCCCTGGGACCGTGGTGGCAGTAGTCATGAAAAATAAGATTGATTGCCTCTTCTGTCAGAGTTCCCTCTGCTGATGGCACCACTGGGACGGTGTCCAGCTGAACCAAGGGTAGGAGTGGAGGTGAGAACAAACTGTGCAGTACCTCTGTCAGGGGGAATAGATGAATCTCACCAGGAAGTCTCAAATGTGAGAACATTGTGACTGCATTGGAGATTCATCCAGAAATCAATCTACTTGCCAAAATCAGTGTCTACTTTGGATCAAAATCCCCAAATTAATTTTTGTCATCGTATTTTATTTTCCATGCTACTGTCTTAAAAGTGAAAGAAGAAAATGGACACTTCAGAACCACAAGGGAAACCTGGTCTGCAGCATTTGCTTCTCTTAGCTGGAACTTTGCCAGCTCATCAAAGCTAATATCCCTCCTTCTGCAAATAAATGCCAAAGGATCTTTAATTAGCTAAAATGACCGGCAGTCAGGACCTTGATTTCTCACTTAATCTGAAAATAGCATAGTGTCCCTTAGCACACTGCTAGAACATTGGCACTGTACCAACAGAGAGAATATAGTGGCATTTACTTAATCATACACTTCCTGCAGCTTCTCCTACATTTCTAGTTGAGTTCATCTCAACAGCTGGAGAAGGGCATTGTAGTTTCTACAGCTTGTGGTAAGGGAAATTTATGCTTTCTTTGGTAATTGTTTGTAGGGCTGTTTCAGATCTTGTGGATTTGTTCACTCGAACGTTAGTACAGCAAACTCTAGTGGTCAGTATGGTGCAGTGGAAAGGAGTGAAAAAGGCAGTCCTAACCTCTCCTGTGCTATGATTTATTACCATCCGCATGTGAAACTTGGACTCCACCCCTTGTGCTTGCTCTACACCACA
The DNA here is from genome assembly GCA_013397895.1 of Origma solitaria. NCBI lineage: Eukaryota > Metazoa > Chordata > Aves > Passeriformes > Acanthizidae > Origma > Origma solitaria. Next base: position 156,638 of record VZRL01004594.1, on the reverse strand, counting down.
GACTGCTGTTCTTAGCACAAGTCTTTAAACTAACACCTGCACCAACAGCGAATAAAGGCTGAGCAAGATGTTTGCAGGAGCCTCAGTGAGGTGTTCCAAAATCTCTGCAAGGAGTCATAAGACCACTGTATAGGCAATCTGTACGACTGTGCCTGCAACAATGCTCCATTCCCACAGCTCCCAAGAATAGATGGGAAAGCTCTAACCTTGCAGATTGGCTCATCCTTGCTGTGGGTGCTAAGTCAAAATTAACAACTTCAAAGTGTGCTTTGATATATCTCTCATCTCCAGGTACTCATCAGTGGATCACAGTAACATAGCAAACGCTGGGATGAGCATTTCTTCAAACAGCTACTTGCTGTGTCCTGCAGGAAAGGCATCCCAGTGTCAGGGGAGGCTGTGGAGTGGGTGCAGCAGGGAGCAGAATGTTGTGGTGGAATTGGACACAATGGGAACATGCTGCCAAGGGCCAACTTCCTGGCTGTGCACAAAGACTTGTGACCCACTTAAGCAGAGATCTGTTTGGTTTTGATTTTAACTGGCAGTAAAAAGTAATTGGCTAAAGTAAAAAAAAAAAAAAACCAAAACCCAAAAGAAGGCTATAATGAAAGCCAAAGATTCCGGTACAAATAAGCATAATTCTGTCCAAATTAACAGAGTGAGACTGGCTTAATTCAGAGGTAGGCATCTACATAGATATCAAGTAGTTCTCTCCTTACCTATAACTCATCTCTTGGAAGAAACAGCAATCAGATGTCATGTTCAGACTCTAGCAGTGGTTAGCTAGAGCCTGAATGTGATGACTCCACAGCTGACTTTTAGTTCCTTATATTTTTGGGTTGGACAGTGCAAGATGAGTTCGTTTCAGGAAGGGCAGGGTGTGGGGAGAGTGGGGCTGGTACAGTTCCCAACTATTTGCTGCTTAGCAGCTTGTTCTGCACTCACCAGCACTGCAGCACAGTGCCTGTTTTCTGTGGCTTCTGACTTCCAGCACAGGTGTGACTGAACACGTTTAAATTTCTTAATGCTTCTGCTCTACACTTGAACAATTTCTTCCCATGGAATACCAGTAGTGCTAGTAAAGTTTTTCTAAGGATACCCTTGTGGTAGTTTTGCCTGGCCCAGTTTTTGCCAGTGAACAGGGTGGGGTACAAAGATAGCTCCTGCATGTCCTGAGTAAAGATTCTGGAAATTTTCCACCATGTCCAGCAGAGCCAGTCTCTGATGGCTGTAAAATGATGGACATGCTGCTGGTAAAACCTGGGCCAATTAGAGATGTTAGTTACGCCTCTGTGAAAACATATTTAAGAAGAAATCAAAACAATGTGAGCACGCACTTCTTTTTAGCCAGGGAAGGAGGAGGAGGAGGTAAAAATATGTGAGGGAGAACAACATGGAGGCACCAAGGTCAGTGGAAAGGCGGGGGAGGAGGTGCTCTAGGCGCCGGAGCTGAAAACCCTCTGCCAGCCGTGGTGAAGACCATGGGGGAGCAGGTGGTCCCCCTGCAGCCCATGGAGTCCAGGGGATGCAGAGAACCCCCCACAGCCGTGGGGAGGTGCCCACGCCAGAGGAGCAGATGATGCCTGCAGGAAGCTGTGATCCAGTGGGAGTCCCAGAGACTGAGAGTTGCCTTTGCAAAGCACCACTGTGAGTAGAAAAGGAAAATATTTTTGTGCTCAGTTTACAGACAGGGAAGTAGAAGTTCTTAAATTACTTCCTCAGCATCATTGTAAAACTAGGCTTACATGAAGAATGAGTTAGAATGAGAGCACAAAGGTTTTGTCTTCCAACCCTGTATTTATCTCCATGTTTCTCTTTCTTTCAAGAGACTCTGTATTATAATTAAATTAACAACAAATATGATTAAACTAAGTGGCTCAGTTAAGGTTTTCTGGAACATTATATATAGAGACTGCTTTCAAGTAAGAGTCAACTTTTTCTTTCTCTTTCCTTTTTTTTACTGCAGTAAGCCTCCATTTCCTGCTTTCTTTGAAAAATTGTACTATGAATTATCAACAAGAGGTCACATATTCTAGCATTGAGCAGGAGCTGCCAAACCTGCAGTAAATATTCTCTTTAAAGTAACATCTTGCGTGTTTCGCTTCACACATGGCCCCTGGAGCTTATAGGTCATGCACAAATACAATGGGGGTCTTTCATGACCACAAGAGTTTCTAAATTGCTGTGTTTTGCATTCTCTCCATCTGTGTGACTTATTCTGGTCTCACAACTTTGCAAAGAATGACCCTGGCATATTCAGAATTTAGCAATTCACTCCCCTCTCCCCTCAAATGTGAAATTAATTGGTTCACAGTTCTTTGCAGGACTGCATGTAATTTAGTTTCAGGGGTTATTAATGTTCTTATAGGACTTTTGTGAGCTAAATTATTCTATGATTCTGCATCTGCTCTAGGTCATACCAAGTGTCCATCCAGCCCAGTGAGCTCCTGCTAGCAATGTCCATGGAAAGAACTATTGAAGAAAGTAAGAAAAGCACAAATACACCAAGTCTCTGTGACCTTCCAGCTTCCAGGTCAAGTGAGTAATTGTGCAATGTTCTGATGTGAGCTGCACTGCACCCAGAACCATAGGTATGGCAAAAGAAGTTTATAAAGAAAGGACTGGGGGTAATTTTGATCAGTATAAACAATTTGTTTTCAGTTCCTACTGTGTTAAATCTGTAAGTGGAAATGGTTGATTGGATAAGTGTAAAAAATGGAATTCGTAAAAACTCAGGCCCTTCCTTTCCTTGTGGCTACAGGGATTCATGGCTACAGTAATTGGAAGACTAGAATGACAAGAACTACGAACATCTGTGCAGATTAAGAACTACAGTTTTTTGTACCCAATATTGTTATATGTTTGAATCTTAATGCATTTGTTCCCTCAGAAAGAGTAAATGAAGATTTGTAATTTTTTTAACTTCAATTTATTAATATCAACAATGCATTTAAATGATAATTAAGTCACTGCAAACTCCTTTTGGTTCAAGGGTTTCTAGCACTCATTATTCTGAGCGCTTGTAAGTATAAGCACTGAATCTCTACATGCTACCTGAGCACTGAAAGGTCCCACACAGGCCAGTGCTGATCCTGGTGTCTTGTAGCAGTTTGCAGGACTTTTAAAGAAACGTCTGGTGACATTTACGTATGAAAAAGCACATGGACCCCAGCAGATTTGTACACTAGTCTCTTGCTTTGAGGTTTAGTATCAAAAGAAATGAAAAAATTTTTAAAAATGCAAGTGAAACCAAGTCTTACTTGGAGCCTCAAAGCACCAAGATTTGATCTATTGTTATGCCTTTTTTCTTCAATATCTAGTGCTACACACAGAGGAAAGGTTTACATGGTGTTACTGCAAATTCAAACCCAGTATTCAGATCAAACTACATCTACTATGCCAGTGTGATAATGATAAGATCATGAAAATCCCATTTAGGGTTTTTCAAACCATGTTCTTTGTTTCCCATGTAGTACTCTATAGATCCACAGTGGGCCTTTCCTGCATTCACTCTAGCAAAGAAATTGTCCACAGCACAAGATTGCTACAAGGCCTCAAGTGAGATCCAGAAGTATACTTTCTGGAGGAAAAGTTGATAAAAGCTGTGTATTAAACAGATTCATGGCTGGTGTAACTCTAGCTCTAGATATCTAGTTTTAAACCAATTAACACAAAAAAATACATTTCCCATGTAATGTTGTTGAAAATCTGGCCATTGACTTCTTACAAGTCTATCAGGAGATAAGACTATTGATCTAGTAATCTCATTTCTTTGTAGTATTTAATTTCCTTTACATCTCTCTACATAAAAATAAGTATTTCAGAAGGGAAGCCCTTTATTTGAAAACTTTGAGTTGAGAAGAAATCATTGTTTTGTGGTTAAGGTACTACATTTGTTCAGCACCAGTACTGTTCAAAAGTGTCCACTATTTTTCTTCTGAATTTATTCAGTATCAGTTTCTCTTAAAGTGACCCTACAAAGGCTTCTTTGGACCCAAGTTTTCTCTCTACAAGAAATTCCTGGTTGGAATTGTATTCTTTGTCTAAATAGTTTCTCTGTGTTCTTACTCAAATTGAGTTTCTGTCATCACTCTTTCATCACAATACAAATTGCTTCTGTAACATCATGTCTGCATCTGTTCTTTCTGTAGGAAGCCAAAAGATAATGGCAAAGGCTCATCAACGTCCCTTAAAACAGGAGGAATTCTTGTTTCTTCCCTGTCTTTCTAACACAAGTGGTCTTCTGAGTTCCTAAACCTCCCAATAATTGCTAAGCTGGCCACATTTATAATTACCCAGAAGTGAAAAATTATATTTAGTGGCTTGTTTTTTCAGATCCACTCTTCCATCCAAGGGCAATTTGATTAAGTGGCATGGACTGCAGTTTTCTCCTCTTTGTTTTGGAGGGAACAGTGCTCACTTTTCAATCTTCAGTTGTTCACTCTTATTCAAAAGGGACATGCAGCAACCCTGAAATACAAAATACCAGCATGCACAGGCCCCTGGAGTCATCACAATGGTCAACCTTGCAGATTTAAAGCCAAAGACCTTCTAATGGTTTAATTACTACTAAAGGAGAAAAAGAGAATTTTGGAAACCTAAACTTAAAACTCACTTTCAAGCCAGTGGGATACTAGTCTCTTTGAGAGGCAAAATTGTAGAAAATCTTTTAAGTATAGATTTATTTTGTGTGGTAGTTTCCTAGATAGATCAGACATTTCAATACTTTTTTAATGTTCCACCTTTTTCCTTTCCTTTATTGGCCAAACAAAACTTCACAAAACAATTCTGAGTTTGCAACTGATCGAAGAAGCTTATTTTTTTTTTTTTTTGTAAAAACAGTTTGTCTGTAAGATGCCAAACTGGCTACAATTTCAGTATGGTTTGAATAGTTTAACTTGTTTAGAGAATAGAAATTGAGTTCTGTATTTGACCTTCAATGAATTCCAGGTGAATATTTTACAATTTTGATGAATATTGAACATTTTTGCTAGCAGTAGTGCCTGAAAGGTATTCATTTATAACTCCATACCATGCTGGCTCTTTACAGCATATCAGTTTTATGAATGTCAGAATAGGCTCAGCGTGATCTTTAACACCTGTGATGTATGATGTGGAATAATGGCATGATGCTGAGTAATCTGATTGACAACCTGAAACAGTCAATCAAGCACATGTATCTGTCTGTATTTTTCTCTTTAACATCATCTTGCCTTCAATCTGCCTCAGTTCATAGTGAGGAAATTCTGCATTGCAACTCAAATAAATCTTGGTTAAAATCAATTGGGTAAAATTTCGTCATTAAAAATGGAGGACTAGATTGTTACAACACATGAAAAATGTGCATAGCATTTAGGGAAGTGTTTTGGGCCAAAACTCCAAAATAAAACCTATGTATTGAAAATAAGAGATCCAATTTTCAGAATTGCAATGCTTTGCTTACTTAATTTAAATAAAACTTTGATAATAAAAATTTAGTAATATCAAGCAGCTTCAAACTGAGGTAAATCAAGATATTCTGCATTGAATTAATTTAATATGAACTGAATTTGTTTTACAAAGCTATTCTTTATAATTTTTTTCATGGTGATTCAAAACAAAATTGTCAGAAATTTTCAAAATAAAAATTAAATAAACCCTTGAGTATTCTTTCAGTTGTAACACTGAAAAAATTACCATGAACCAAACAATACAGAGGTTTATCTCAGGTTACTGAAAGAGAAATAGGTTTCATGCACAATGCATAGGTGTGTGTGGGTATTTGTGAGCAAGGAAACAATTAACTCTTCGAGTGCTAATGCCTAAGGAGGCTTTTTAAAAAGCCCATTGCCGTAATATTTGTCACATGAACTGGTTTTGTTTACAGATTATTTAAGGCTAATTTTTAGTATGTTTAATGTTATTCACTGATGTACTTATTGTTTTGAAGAACATTAGGGTTCCTCATACTACAGATTCCAAAGGAGGTTATTAGATCAATGAAATGGACCAGTGTGGAGTGTTTTAATATTGAATATGTGCCTTCTCTTTTATTGCACATGTCCTATGTATAAAGGATTCTATGTTGAAACACTGATAAGAAGTGTTTTGAAGTCAAGAATAACAGCACCTAAACCATAGATAATTAATACCATCACAATCACCCAGAGCACCTCAGCTTATGCTTTTCAGTCACTGGAGAGAAAGGATTGTCTCTGGAAGCCAGGGCTGAATGTCTGGAAGAGCGGACAGGGAGATGCTCAGTCACTCACAGCAAATGGCCTGGAGCATGTCCCCACTGCGTGTCCCTGTGACTCAGGACTCACCACTCAGTCCCTGCAGCCCCTGTCACTGTTCTGAGGTTAAAAAACCTTCTCAGCAACATCCCCACAGCGTAAAAGGAGATGTGACACCAAGGCCCACTTCTCTCACGGTAGCTTAACAGCTGCCAGAAGTAGGAGACCTTTTGTAGGTCAGCCTGTCAATGTATAGGTTCAGCACCCTGGGCTGGCCTTCACCACGGGGCTGCTGAATATTTGGGAGAATCAGAAAAAGAATTACCTTCCACATCTCTTGTTGAGATTGATTACTCATCTATGCATAGACAAGGTTTGAAGCAAATGAAAATTCAGCAGGGGCAGGGGAGGGAATTGTAGTTAGAGAGCAGAGAATAGGCAAGAATGGCATTCTGGTTCCTAGAAATTTGTAAATCCAACACCCATTTGATAAAAAACAGATACTGTGAGAGGGAGAGGATATACTTTTATCTGAGACTGTTGACTGAAAATCCTGTGCTAAGGAGCAAATTTAACTCCTTGCAATGGTAAGAGAGAGATACAGGATGGAAGAATTCAAAGCCAAAGTGAGGCTGGAGAACAGAAACGAGAGAATAGACTAGGCTAGAATAATTTAAACTGGAAGGAAGATACAATGACCATGTAGTCCAACTGCCTGGCCACTTCAGGAATGACTAGAAGTTAAAACATGTCATTAACTACATTGTCCAAATGCCTCTTAAACACTGGCAGGCTTGGGGCATCAATCACATCTCTAGGAACGCTGTTTCAGTGTTTGATCACTCTCTTGGTAAAGATCCCTCGACTGCAGGGAAAAGAACTCAGCACCTCCCTCTCTCCTTCCCCTCCTCAGGAAGCTGTTACAGAGCAAAGAGGTTGTCCCTGAGCCTCCTCCTCTCCAAACCAGACAAGCCCAGAGCCCTCGTCTTCTCTTCACAGGACACACCTTCCAGCCCTGTCCCCAGCTTTGCTGCCCTCCTTGGGATGCATTCAAGGACCTTCACATCCTTCTTCAGTGGTGGGTCCCAGCCCTGCACTTGGCTCCACGGCTGAGAGGAGTGGGAAATCCTCTCTGTTTCCCAGCTGGTTGTACTATGTTGGGTGCACCCCTGGGTGAGGTTTGCCCTCTGGGCTGCCAGAGCTCAGTGCTGGCTCCTGGAGAGCTGCTGCCAGCCAGCACCCCCAGATCCCTGCCTGCAGGGCTGGCTCCAGGCACTCATCTCCCAATTCATACCTGTGCCCAGTGCTGCTGCATCCTCAACGCAGACTATGGCATTTGATCTTGTTCAATTTGGTCCCATTAATCATTGCTCCAACCTACCTGTAACCCTCTGCAAGGGGGACAACCTGCCAGTTTAGTAGCATCAGCCAGCTTGCCAGTGGTGCATCCAATTACCCCTTTGGGTTTTCTACTCCCTCTTCTTCCACTGAAGAATGTATCCTTTCATTTTGCCTTAGCCTGTTGTGATCAGTGAAGTAATACTGATTTATATGCAGGAGAGGAATTGTTAACATTAACCATGTAATGGTTCATGTAATGTCTGGGACAATTTACGAATCATTTACTAAATGAAGGTAAAGTACAGCTAGCTTGACCTGGAACATATCTGTACCCTGCTGTTTCAGGTAAATAAATTTTGGGGTCTAGTTTGCTGGACCTGTGACATGTGGTAGAAGCACCAGTGTCTTAATTTTAGGTCAGTCGTGCCTTCTCTTTGGAAGAATCCTAAAGCTCCTTTTCCTGGAGTACAAATTACTTCTCTTTCTTCCTTCTGTACATCTTGTGAGAATTTAAGACAGGAATTTTATCCCTCCATTACAGTTTTTCCATAACTACTTTGCACATAAAGGTGTTTTGATCTGAGAAAACAAAGATTTAAGAACAGACATGAGAGAACATGACAGTGTGACTATTACATTCTTTTGTGTTAGGAAACAGTTTCTTGTTCTCAAGATCTTCAAAACAAACAGAAAGTCAATCCATTGAGAAATCTGACATAATAAAATCCAGATCTTTCACCTGCATTCCCCAATGTAAATAATATTATTTCCTACAGAACGGCAATCCAGATCTTAATATGGGAAAAAAGACCCCCAACACTGGAAATACATGTTTCACTTGCTCAGTTCAGGCACTCTAACAGACAAAGATGCTCAAAGTCTGAACTGATGAGTTTCTTTGGCAGTGATTATCCCACAACAGCATTTCATTAAATGGTGTGGGAGATTTCCTCTTTACTTCCGCTCCAGGCTTACTCACAGATCCCACAGATGCAGATCTTTCAAATGATAGCCTTTCTTTTTCCCCTTCCCAAACCTCCAAGAATTTAAAGATTCCTCTTAGAATAATAAATTTCCCTTTTATTGTGACTCAGACTTATTCAGTCCAATCCAGCCTATGCAAACACACATGCAGCTTTAAATTAGCATTTGTGAACAAGCTGTGTTTCTTTGGCTGTTTGCTGAGACTTGGCAGTTCAATTCCTTGAGGAAAAAAGAAAGAGAGATTCACATCTATTTATGGCTTGATTTTCAGACATGCTGAGTACCTCCTGTGGACTTTGAGAGCTGTTCCTCTGGAAATCAGGTCACTGATGTGATGCTGGAAGGAGAAAGCACAAGGAAAAAGAAGGGTTCTGATTTTCAAACACAAGTGTTTATATGGTTTGGGGAAGAAAACAAAATGAATAAATAATCGTGTTTTAAAATACCTTATTTGGAACTATGACTGAGATCCATATTTCAGACCGAGTTCACAACTGAAAAACGCTTGTGTGCACAAAAGCACTGACAGTCAACTCCTTTGCAGCATAAGCAGAATATGTCTTGCTTCTCTCCCCAGCCACCTTGCTAGTAAATCACTAAGAATCTTAGCAGTGCAAGTCCAGCACTGGCTGGAGAGGTTGTTGTTCTCCTGCCTACCTCATCTGCCTGCCACTGCCTCCAGCCAGAGGTTCCTGTCCTCTCAGCACAGTATGGAGCAGTTACTCAATGGAAGCAATCACTAAGTTATTCAGTCTGAGGACACCAGCTAATACATTTCAAAAAGCAGGTCTTTTACTAAAATGCAGAAGGCAATGCACATGTAACCTGCTCAGCTGTGGGATCTGAGCAGGATGGTGTTCTTCATCAGAGGTAATATCTTGTCTTATTTAGTTTTAAAAGGTTTTTTTTTAACCCATGTTTTTTCCTCTGTGGCATCCAGCATTAAAACACAGTGGCACAGAGAGCAGTTCTTATAAATCTAGACTACTAAGGATTTTTAAAAGGGAATGTTTTCCAAAACTTATGATAGTCAGTTCATAAAGCAAACCTAAAATTTAGGTCCCATCTATAGTACATATAATTGCATTGCAACAATGCATTGGTCCATTTCTTATTAAGCATTAAAAAAGTTGTATATACCTTGCAGACTTTTATTCCCTCACCATCTGATAAGGCAGTGTTAAAGGTGAGATTTCCAAAGGGACTAAAGCTCATAAAGTGAGAATTTCTTGACTTTCAAGGACATTATAATTTTAGATAAGTTTTTCTGTCTAACAGACTTCGATATAAAAAGAAAAAAAACAAACCCAAACCCACCTGTATTTTGGGGATATATAGCTTCTTTTAGCTTTTTTTAAATTGGAAGATATTAATAATATTAAGATAAAATTTATAAAACCACTGTGGTGGTTTTATAAATTTTCAACGCAATTTAGTACAGACATGTTCCTGCAAAATAAGCCTAATGATTTCTGTTCTTCATTAACTCCCAGATGCTTCAGTGTCAATGAGAATCAAGTATTCAGACTCCTCTAGTAACTCCAAATTTCACAGTAAATGTTTAAATTCTGTGACTGCTTTTGTAGGTCAAGTTCCCTTAAATGGAACTGGAACTATTGCTATCAAGGAAAAATGTTAGGGAAAAAAAAAGAGTGCAGTAAATTTGTTGGTTTGGGTCTCCCTGCAGGACAGAACGAGGCTAGTATTTTATTGCCAATAGAACAAAATACCTTGTGAATTGTTTTTTTATTGATTAAAAGAAAAAACTACATCCTCCCCCTCTCAACAAACAAAAAACAAAGAAAAGAGGTTTTTTGCCAATTGTCTGCAAATATGCAATATTTAGGATTTGGAATGAAAGCCCAAGTGAGTAAACTGCTTCTGAGTGTCTGACCTGCACCCTGGTCCTGCCAGGTAGGTTTGAAAAAAATTCCATTAAATATGGGATGAGCGGAAGTGTAACTCTTACATTTTTATCACCTACCATATATTGTGTTCCACAGTTTTTTTATCCCACATAATAAAAACAGTGTAGAGATGTTTTGTGGAAGTTGCTTGCAAAGCCCTTTAAACAACATTATGAGAATCAGAAAACCTGTTCCTGACAAAAGAGGAGCAAGATAACTTAAGACAAACATTGTCACACTGAAATGCAATTTATATTGCGTGATTAAATAATCCAACTAAAATGTTCAAAAGCAATATATTTAAAGCAGAAGTTCTGGTAGCTGCAATCGGAGCTGGATATTAAAAATACAGCCTCTATGTATATCGGAAATTTAAAGGATTGTTGTTCAAACCTGCTCTATTTCTTTTGTCCAAGAGCATCCACAGTAGGTTGGGCTGGTCCCTGCCCAAAGAATTCTCTTGCAGTTCACAGCTGTGCAGTGATCAGAGAAGGGCAACAGCAACAGGGATTTACTATGCATGATATCTTACAGATGTAGAAGTCCAAACAAGAAGTCAAATAAAAGTAATTGGGGGAAAATGAGTATTTTTTTACGTTGAAAAAGACACCAATATCTTGATCTTTAAGCAATAAATCAGATCTTTAGCTACTGATACATTTTAAACCATAAGTTCCTTACATCTGTTTATTGGCTAAAATGGTTTTGAGCCAAACTCTGCATTTCTTCTGGCTTCTGTCATTGTTTCTTTCCAGGAAGATTTTTGGCTGACTGGGTGACTGATTGGTAAGAATGAAAATGCAAGATGCATGTAATGGCAGGGTTAGGAGGGCTGGGTTTTCCTCCTGGTTTTACTCTGAGAGTCTGTGTGACTTTGGATAACTCAATGCAGCTTCCAGAGCTTTGTTTCCCTTAAAGATGAAATTCCAGATGTTTTTCTTGAAATATTTCCAGGCATACAACACCTGGCAATACTGAACTTCCAAGCAAATTCCACTTTGTTATCCGGTTTCAGACAAAACTCCAGACAAAGCCAAAAACCTCTTTCAGCCCAGTCCATACTGTATAACTAGAAAACACTTTGATTCCACTTTATTTCTCAATATGAAGCAAATAATAATTCCTAGAAATGTTGTTCTCATATTGTATTTAGAAATATGGCCAAATAAAGAACATAATTCAAACATAAAGACTGAAAGATGTTCTGAGATTATTTAAAACATCATATCTCAATGTTTTAAAGTCTCTGTCCAGGCTTTAAAAAGGCTGCTAAAATTATTATCTCTTTCCAAAAGGCCTAACATTTTGTCACACTTCTTGAAATTTTTTCTGCTCATGAAATATTTTATAGTTGATTTTTTTTTTTTTATTAAATGTTGACAGACTCAAGGAAGAACTCAGGAGGCTGGATGTTATGATATAGAAAGGAGGATTTTCCATTTTATTGTATATACTTTTAATATCTCTCTCTACCTCTCAGAACATTTTTATGGCCTACTTGCATCTTTTCTCTTCTTTCTTTTGTAGAGATGGTGTGCTGCATCATAGTACTTGTGGCTCTCACATAACCCCTGCTCTGCTCATGCTAACTCTCAAACATCTTTACATATCTGCTCCTGAAAATTCAGATCTACCAAAACATCTGCAAGAAATCAGTCAATCCACACATGGTGTTATAGCTGCTTTCCTCAGCTGAGATCTGATTTTGTGCTCTTTCTTTCTCTTGTCCTTGCTCATTGCAAAGGAGTTGGACTGGGTGACCTTTAAAGGTCTCTTCCAACCCAAATAATTCGATGATTCTATAACCCTCAGAGAGCTGAGAATGGTATCGTATTTTTCCAGGCATAGTATCTGTAGTTTGTAGACAAACCTTCAACAAACCAGTCTGCCTCACCCTGAGCAGTGAAACAAGGTCTTGAACGCCATAGTTTGGGCAGGTGCTCGAGGTATGGATAGAGAGATCCTCCTGGATTGTTCCAGGGTGGTCCTTCTGACTCAGCTCAGGAAAACCCCACAGCTTCCCAGTGCCCAGCCAGGCTTGCTTCTCTCTTGGGAGAGGACAGTTAATAGTCATGGCAAGTGGTGATAATCATTACAGGTTTATACCTTTTCTTCACACATTCTGGTCAGGAGTGAAATAATTAACCTTGTTGTGATTTGCATTGAGATCGCCAGATTTCAGTTAATGTCCCCTGAAAAACAGGGAGATGGTTCCAATTTATATCATTCCCTGAATACTCAGGCAGACTTTTTTCTTACAAATTACAATCTCTTCAGGTAGAGGCTTACTCTAAAAGACCCTGGGACAGAACAGTACTACTGACATTGGAACCTAAGTCATTTCTGCAGCTCTAGACATCGGTAAGAAAATTGTGATTAAAAACAAAACAAATCCCAAAACTTTTAAATGCACCAAGATTTTAAAATAGGAGTGAGGGAAAGAAAGGAAATCTATGAATCCTAAAATTAGAGCAGGAAGTTTAGAGGATTTTTTTTGCTTTTTTTTTTGCAGTTATAGATTTTTTTTAAAAAATGAGTTACTTTTCTGCTAGAAGGTAACAAACAGAGCCATCTACACACTCACATGGCCTGTTTTTGTCATGTGTCTTATTAATTCTTCAGTGAAAACCCTTTCCGTGAATGGCTCCCACGGTTTGAACTACTTGTCTACAGGTGGTAAAATATTTGCAGCTCTGAGAGAGAGTGTGATATTGCCCACTCTCTCCACCCACATGTCTATGGGTTCTGAAAACCAGCCAGAAAACAAGACAGGTTTGTTTGTATGTCTCCAGCCTCCTCACCCCCACAGCAGTCTACAAGAAGAGGAAGGGTGAAGTGACCTTCTTTCAGTGAGCAGTGATGTAATGGTGCTTGTTAATGGAGTCTCAGGGGTATCACGATTGCAGGACTTTCCATTAGAGTTCCTTTTCTGGGTCTTCTCCAAGAAACAAATCCAAATGTAATCACCTCATGTGCTGCAATGGACACAGCCCCAGAGTATCATCCAGTGTTTCTAACCAGACAAGCCTAGAAAATTAGCAGAATTATGCTCTGTGTTTTAATAGTGATTTCCTGCAGTACTTTTCTACATCTTTCACTGTCTTGCAAGAGTTCCTGATGTTTCTAAGAAAATTCTGAGTTGTTGGAGAAGACAAGGGAAAAAATGCACATAAAGTTTTGCAAAATACAAGGAGAGAAAAGCTAGAAATAATGGATTTTATGAGGTTCTTCTACGCTGTTCCAGTTTCCTGTTACTGAAGGCAATAAAAACTCATATAATCCTTTTCACAAATTGAGGAACTCCACCCTCATCCTCCTTGGGTTACTTTGTACTTATTTTGGAAAACTGTTCGAGAACCTCACTCCTGCAAATAGTGGAAGACTTACTGCTACTAACTGCTTGCTCAAGACCAGATTAGTTTTTGTCCCTATCATTTTCAATTGATTTTGCACATTTTACTACAACATTTCATTGTCTTCATATAATCTCCCTGTTGTTTTTTAAGTGTTCTCATTCTTGCTGTTTCCTGACTTCATGTCATCAGCAAATTTTACTAGTCTCTTATTATAATATTTTTGTCATGGTTCCTAATAAAAATATTAAGTAATATGCATTTCAAAACTATTTCTAGAGGAATTCCCAATTTAACACAATTCATGGGTTTAGAGTCTTCCACTAGCTCCTTAGTGGATTTAGGATGCATTTATTAACTTACATGTTTTCCAGTTTAATTTATGGCTTCCCATGTGACAATTTATAATCTTGAAAGCCAAATAAATTTAATCTACCAAAGTTTCTTAATCTAAAAATCATTCCTTATTAACAGATATGGAGCTATTCTGGCTCAATCTGTCTTTGGTGAATTCAAGTGACATCTCTTGCATGACTTTAAATATTTATTCTGCAACCCTGCATAGTTAAGATCAAACTAACTTTAAAATTTTTCTCATACGTATTTGATATTTTCTCACAGAATTGCTCTCAGGAGAAGAACTTTAAAGAAGAAAAGTGGTGTTTGTCAGTGATGTTTTACAGCTGGTAACAGAATGAATAGGGAGCCTCATCTACAGTATGTGTAAGTCAGCTGGAATATTTCCACTGACATAACAATCTGCAGGTCAGTCTTACAGTAGCCTAGAAAATCACCACTTCTTTTTAAATTTTATTATCAGCAAAAACATTGTGGCCCAGCTTCTGAGACAGACAAGGAATACATATGGCATTAGGAGACAGACAGATTTTTTTTGGTCTGGCTATTTAGTAACTAATTTTCCCGTCCTTACTTCTCAATAAAATTTTCAATATTAGCAAGGAATACATTACACTCATATGTTGATGAACTATCTAGTCTGAAAAACTTTCCATCTTCAACTTGCAAGATTGTAATTTGAGAAAATATTGCTTCTGGACCTCATGCATGAATCAAGGACAGAAAGGATTATGATCCAGTTCTTATGGAGCAGTCATAGTGATAACAATGCTTGTTAACAGAACATATATTATTAGTTATATCTTATTAAAGAAACATTCACTAGCTAATGCAATTATTTGGGGTCAGAAATTGAGTTGTAGCATTGATTCATAAAACACTGTTATTTGCTCGTATTTAGCGCATTTAGGTATGTCCATAAGTAGTGTTTAGAACAGGCATTTTTCCTTCAAGGTTGATGCTGGGAGTTTTGTATTGCTCCCTTAAGTAGTTAACAAATGGCATTAAAACAGTCCATAGTCAGAAATTCCCTGAATCCTCAGCACAGTGAATGAGTGCACATTTGAAATCACCTCAAGTTCACCACATCGTTCTAGTTACAGAACCAAGATGTGATACAGATCTTAGCCTTCCATGCTGAGAGGAGATGAGTGGAAATCAGGCACCAGTTTTTCAGAGAAATATAAGCTTTTACTCCCTGGTGTGTTCATTACCCTGTCCTCATTTCATCAGGGAAAAACTTTTGTTTTTCCTACTCCTCAGATTCTTAAAACAGCCTGTCCCCCTGCTATTGGAAAGTTCACACCCTTGGAGAAGTACCCCAAAATAAGCAAAGTAGGTGAGACCCATCTGAGCTTGGACAGCAACAAACCCCAGGAGGAAAGTGCAATCCCTCTGTATTATAAATTGGCAAGTGCGAGTGCTGCTTGGTTTAAACCTCATGTCTCTATTTTTTGTACCTTGGCATGATTTCCAGCAGGCTTACTGCTGGTCCATCTGCTAGCTCCCAGAATTCAGCAATGAGGTCATTTAGGTCCTCCTCTTTCACAGTCTGCCAAGACCTCAGTGTCTAAGTTTACCTGGGATAAACTTTGCCTTCAGGCTACAATCAATTTTTTTTAGAGGTTTAAATATTTCAGTGACCACTTTCAAGAAGTGCTGAATAGAGCAAGCTGACTTTTGTGGAATGAAGTGGCAATTAAATTGCAGACAATAGTTACGAAGTCCTAGATATTTCCACTTTTCCTCAGATCCAGCTGTGAAGCAACAAGTGAAGAGCCAGCTTGTTATTTTCATGGCACTGAAATACAATTTTTACACAATGGAAGTCGCACTTTCGGTTTGTTACTTTTAACCAGGAGGGAAAGGGTCAAAAAAAGGATTAAAGAACTAAGTCATCCATCTAGGGATGATATAATCATGTGTTGTAATGTTATTGACAGGCATTTCAGTAATTATGGGAATCAACAGGGATTTGCACTCTATATCCTGCAAAATTAGGGAGAAGAGTAATTCCAAAGTAACAGGAGATGGTGGTGTCATGGTTAAGCCAGGGGAAATATTCTGGATTGGACTAAGCAACATTCACTAGAAAAATACATTTTTCTGTTGGATTGTCGACACCGTCTAAAATCCGTTTTCTGTGTAACTACACTATCCCATACTGATTTATATATTGCTAGGTCATTTTTGTCTAAAACACAGGGAAAAAGTTCTCTGGAAAACATCAGCAGACAAGTGATGGAGGAAAGGTTTTACTTTTGTACTTTGAGACAGAATTTCTAAATTTCAAGGCCCTCAAGCTTGGTTCCAGAAATACAGCCCTCAGGCAAATAAAAATAAATGCTGTGCACAGGAAGAAATTTAGGAAAAGTTTAATGGATAGATCACAAGTCTGAAATCACATTTCACATTTCTTTCCAGCAGACAATACTTCATGAATGTTTGCTTTTTAATGTTTGATCTCCACGTAAGCTTTGTTTTCAGTTTTCTGCTAAACTTGTATCTTTACCAGACCATGACATAAAAAGGTGCGAATCATGCAATCATGTTTTTAAATTTGCCTGTAAGACTGGCTAGGAAAGATTATTTTTAAAAAGTAGGAAAAAGAAAAAAAGGAAAAAAAGAAAAAAATAGGAAAAAAAAGAAAAAAGAAAAAAGAAGGAAAATGAGCTGGTATTGCACCATCAGATTCTTATTGCCAATCAGTCAAAACTTTACAGTCTGACCACCTGAGCTCAGCCTGTTGCTTATTGGAGTTATGCCTTTGATTGATTGACCTCACCAGCTGAAAAGATGTATGGATGAAATGTTGTGGTTCTGAGTTAAACAAGAGCAGAATTCCACTGTGGAAGTGTCTGACACCCTTGAATCTGTGTCTAAACCAATCTGTGTGATGCTACTCTTCGTGATTTGGGCATGTGCTCCACCACCCCCAAATCCCTGCTTACCTTTCAGTCTGTGTGACTTCAGGACCTTGACTGCATTCATCTGTCACAGAAATCCTTTGGCATCCAGTCCTGCTCCCAAAATGATCAAGCACAACTATGAGAACAGTAAGTCTTTATTTTAGTCCCACTATTCCCATTGTTCCAGGAAATTCCCTCCTCTGGCAATTAGAAACTTGCAGCCAGTTTCCAGCCTTGAGCCAAGCATGGTCAGTTTTCACTCATTCAGCCTTATGCTGATGTTTCTATAGCTTCAATAATTGATTCTCTTCATGGAATATACCCTGATGCATTAAGAGACAGAAATGACATCCCTTCTCAGCATTAATTTTTACGTACTAAGCAAGCCAACACTTCCAGTCTCCTATTATAACTGAAATGCTCTTCCTCTCATTATTGGTTTCCATAAACATGTCCTGTATTTCTGTTAAAAACACCAAACCTCTGGATTTATATATGTATCCAGAATTTCTGTCTCACATGCACTGTGTATTAACTCTAATCAGGCTGGGTCCAAAAATATGAAGTCTTTCAGCAGGACACACTGAGCTCAGTTTTATATCTACTTGGTGCAGCACTTCCTAGAAGTGTTACCCCTGAGCATTGTATTTCTGGAGATGTCAGACTTACTGCTCAGATATTAAAAATGTGATGTGCATATGTGCAACAAGCCTGATGAGATGCAAAACATTCAATTTAGTGCATACATATTTTCTCACTGCACAAGAGCCTATCTGGGAAATCTGGGGAGGAACAGAGCAGTTCTCCCTGCCTTAGCAGCATCCTTTACCTGTTTCAGCATGAATGAGAAGAGGTGATGGTGACTGAACACATTAACTCCATCCCTGCAGCATCTCACCTAACTGCAATATGGATTTACCTTTTACTTAGTCAAATCTCAGTGTTGTCTCAGGGCCCTTTAGCTTGTCAATATTGATAAATATGGTACCTGAATGGCTTTTGGATTTTTGTTTTAAATTGCCATTTTGTTCCAATGGGACAAAAATTCTCAGAAGATGAAAATTTGACTAATACCATGGTATGTTGATAAAAAATATAGCAGGTATTTTTCAGGGTGTAGATGAAGATGAGGCAAGTGACACTAGTTTTTCAAAAGTCTTATTTGTAACGTTTCTGTATTTGTTGGCTGGATGATTTTACTGAAATAAACTTCACCACATCAAATAGAAAGAGACTTCTTTCTTTTTTTGTACAGACACTGTGATTGGTTTGACTTTCAAAAGCACTCTGCAGTGGTCAACCCATCTTCCTCTGGAAGCAAATTGAAGTAGAGAAAACACCATTTGGAGTGTTGAATTTGAGACTCAGTAGATGAGAAAGTGTAGAAAGGTGGGTCACACGGGGTATGACTCACACCCGGAGCTCTTGTTCCAATGTGTGTACTTTTAGGTGAGTAAACTACAAAAGTTTTGGTTTTAAAGGTCACTGCTACTATGATTTACTGCAAAAGAGCATTATTGGCAGTAGGCAGAGACCACTACTTTAGTAATGTCTCACTCCATACAGCTAAACTCTGCTTAAGTCACTGCACTCTTGAATCATTTCGGTAAATGTGGTTTTGATATGAGGATTGGACAACAGCAAATCAGTACCAGAGCCTGGAAAATAACTCAGGACTACTGGTCCTCAAGTCTATGCACTAATTAATTTCCTCTTGTTTCCAAACATTTCCTCTCTTTTCCAGCAGTTAGGATTGCAAGAGATACAAAAAGAAAGTGGAGACTTTGTGTGTGAGATATTTTACTAACCTGCATCTTGTAAACATTAGTTACAATTGGACTTTTAGTATAAATTCCAGATTTCAGTATAAATTCCAGAGCACTGTTCTCAGTCAGATACTTTTCTGATTCCTTGGTGTTTTTTTGGGTTTTTGGCTTTGTATTAAGGGAATTACATCTCACTGGGTTGCGTAACAAGGACTGAGAGCTGTTCCCTGGCTAACACAATGCTCACAGTGCCAGTAAAGCTGCTTCAAGTCTGCCAACTCACCAACAGCACACTTCTTCTGGCTTTTTTTCCCCCTCTTGGCTGTGAATGGTTTTTTATTGGCTCCAGTTCAGTCCTCCTGACAGGAAAGGTTTTCTTAAGGGTAATAGAACATAGCCAGGGTGTCTGAGCCTCTGCTGGGCTTTTACGTAGCAGTCTAAATCAGTGTTTCCTAACTGTTTTCATTCCATGACTCCCTATCTTCAAGGGGAGGTGCAAGCATCTGAGTAATAAATTTAAGCCTCCCAAGAAGATGCCCACCGTGGTCTAGTTAACAAACTCTTCAGAAGACCTCTGGGGTTGCAAGCTGAGAATAGCTGACCAGATCAAAGGTCTTATATGTGAATTTACATCAATCTAGAACATTTTCAGTCCAAGGTTTGAGATGAGAGAAATATTTCCAGTGATAACTTTTTATTTAAAAGCCTGTCCTCCATTAATGGTGTTTCCACTAAGTTAAACTATCTGCTTTGTCAACTTATTTACTAACACAGTGCTGAGTTCAGAAATTTCCAATTATATCAAGCCTCCCATTTCTGAAAACACCCGTCACCTTCTGAGCTATTGAATTTGTGGGAAGAAGAGTGGAAATAAATGAGATACATTCCAAATTACAGTGAGCGGAAAAGCCTTTACTTTCTTAGTTCATGCACCTGTGAGAAAAATCTCACCTGTGTGAGAAAAATTGAGGGAATTTTCCTGTTTTCTGGGTATGATCAGCTGTCACACAACCAGGGCAGCAACAGTTACTCACCACAAGCAAACCTTTCATTTCTGCACCCAGGTGGAAGTGTGAAATGGTATTTCTCTGCATGCACACACACAGTTCTGCCTTTTTGTGGGTGAGCCAATAACCCTGGTGTTTTTCTAAACTTTTCTCCCACCAAAAGAGCAGATGAGTAACAGATGAATACTGTCATGGGGAAATGGGGTGGCGAGGACAGCACTGCCTCAGAGAAACCACAAGCTTGGAAAGGAGAGGACTTCATCTCCAGGAGCAAGAAGGGAAGAGCTGTTGCCTCTTCAGGATGAAGATTTTCTGGGATCACATAATGTGATAAGTGATAAGATAGTGATAAGATAATTCATAGTGATAAGATAATTCAGAAAAGTTTCAGGTGTTACTACAAACTAAAAAAAAGTCCTACAAAGTCCTATAAAGCCGGATTATTGTACAGACTGAGTTATTTTCAAATGACAACTAATTATTCCTGTTCCTATATGTACAGATCTAGAAACCTAATTTAAGTCACTGCTTATCATATTATATGATAACCTGGAACATTAGTAATTGTCTTTTTGAAAAGTAACTGTCAGTTGCATTGTCATGTCAGGGTACTCGTACAAGCTTAATTATATTTTTCAGGAGCTGAGAAAATTAAATTGATCTCCTGGTTTTCCTTTCTTTTCTCATGAAGTCAGAGGTTTGGTGTCCTTTCTGTAGAAAGTGACCAAAAAGAAGTGGGAAGTTGTTTTCTGCTTTAGACATGTGTCTTCCCAAATAAAGGAATCCATCTACACTGAATTATAGACACACATTATAGACAGAGCTTATTCTGAATTGTAGGGGATGTACAGGTCAGAAATCACTAAATAGCTAATGAAAAAGATCAAAATGATCAATGCTTCCAACAAAAGACACATATCAAAACTCTCAAATAGTCATCAAAAGCCAGTCAGGGAAATCATTTCAGTTTTTGCATCTTTCCATCTACAGTCTAATGAGTTTTCAAAATATCCTTTACATGAGTGGTAAAAGACCCTGCATGTGACAAGGTGCAAATTATCTGTTTCTGGACCTGCTAGAGAGAGAATCTACTTTATCTGACACACCTACAATCTTCTACTGGCTGCCAGTTAGCTTTCACCCACACGGTCATCCAACCATCATAAAATATTAATGGATTTTAGGGAAATTGAGATAATTTTTGTTTCCAGAGCCTCACCTTTCCTCTTTCATTCATTGCACACAACTTGTCCACACCAGGATCAATATACATAGTTTTCTGCAATGCCACATTTGCAGTGCCAATCTCCACAGTGACCCCATACAGACCCTAAGAGACTCAACCACAAGCTCTCAGAGACCCCTTTAGAAAAATGAGGGCAAAAGCATCCAGGGATCCACTTCCACAGGGAAATCCTCAAGAAAACAGGTATTTCTTCTGGTAATGACAGAGACAGTGCTCACCAACACAATGGGCATGATATAAAACCTGGGTAAGAAAGGTCTGCACAGGTGCAGCCTGTACATGAACCAAGCAGAGACATCCTCCTTCAAGTCCTGTGCACTTCGATGCTTCTACACATTTTCAGTGCCACTCACTTAATCAATCTGACTGAAAAAAAAAGTGAGATTATGGCCATGTACGGTGCTGACACAGTCTTCAGTTGTGTTTGTGTAACTTAGCAAAAGTTACAAGGATTTTTGCAGTGTGAAAACAAAGTTGTAGGAATCCACCAAATCCTGCTTAATTGTTAGGAGCTGAGGGCAGAATTAGATGATGTCAGGATGCCTTTATGCTGCCCGCACATATTTATCAAGTTGAATGCTGCTTATGCAGAAATCAGAACCTTCTGGAATTGCTTCCAATGTGATAAGGACTGATGAACAGAAAAGCTATCCAGGAATAGGTCCTTCTTGTGTGGAAGGAGGCATAAAAGGAGTGGGGGAATACTGTGATGGTCAGCAGAGGAAGTGAAGTGTAGTGTGTCCTCTCTGAGGGTCGTTTTAAGTCATACAAGTGGGATAGGGGTTCTGTGAGTGCAGAGAGGAGGAAGAAGAGAAAATGAAAGTGTTCATGTACAAAATGAACATTTTTGCTGAAATGAAGACTGAAAAACCTGGTAAGCAAAAAGTAGAAACTCCTTTTCCTCTTTTTTTTTTTTTTTTTTTTTTGTTTTTTTTTTTTTTTTCCCTTTCTTTTATCTCTTCTCAGTGTCTGTGAAAAACTTGTGAGGCAGAGATTTCTTGTCATTTTTGTGGGAGGGAGCAGGAAGGAAATTGAGAGGGATTTATGTACAGTCCTTTGTTGCCTTCAGAAGCAAAAGGATATTTGTTTATTTAGGTGCTGTTGGCCAGAGAAGTAAACTAAAACCTTAATCTCAGAAGAAGATAAATCATTACCTATTTCAACACCATTGCTTTTTTAGATTTTCCTGGAGTCCAGTTATTTTTTTGTTTCCATGGACAGGGATTATGGACTAACTCAGTCTCACAGAAAGTGGATTTTCATCTCTCAGAGTTAACATAAGCAAAGATCACACCCTGGCAGAATGGCAGGTCTGTGCTAAGGCTGCTTGTCTCCAAAAGACCTTCTTGCTTTAAGCACTGGATATGTTCCTTGCTACTGACTGGAGAGTGAAAGAGAAATAAAAGTATTATAAATTACCTGAGCTGATGAAGTATTAGAATTACCCACTCAGCCAACCAAACCTGTCCTTCTCCTCTAAACACTAAATTTCAAATAAGGACCCCATTGTAAAAACATTAATTTAATATCTCACAAAAATAGCTTATATTTGGTCCTTGCTGGGTGCTCCTAGTCCCCCCACAGAGAGATGCTGGTGGCAGTGGTATAAAGTGCTCTTCCATATCATGCAGATTGTAATTGTAAATCAATCCAGGTTGTTGTAAGCTCCTCTCAGCCTGGACTTGTTCACAACGTCACAAAAATAGCTTATCCTTACAACATCCCATGCACTGGTAGATTTGATAATACTTTGCTCAGTTACATACTGAAGTAAAACAGTATTTTGGCATGGGGATGGTAAAATTTCATGTTTCGTTTGCTATTGAAGACTTCTTGCAAATGATCAGAAACTTCGGCACATCCATTTCCCTTTTCTCACCCTTTTCCCAATGCAATGTTTTTCCTTAAAAGTTACCTCTTCTCTGCCCAGTGAATCCCAGAAGATTCTCCTTTCATCATCCAAGCAACAGTTTCTCACAAAAGACCTTTTCTTCATCCTAAAATTAGCAAGGCTTGTGAGGGGGAAGGAGAAAATTTTTATTTGTAAGAAATAATTTGTTTTTCTTTTATGAATGACAATGAAGTTTTGAGGCTTGGGGTGGGAATTAATGAGACTTTTTTTCCCAGCACCAGTTCCATTGTCAGCATCACCCAGTGCTGAAACTGATTGTAGAAAGGGATGGAATTTCTGACGTATTTTCAAACTACTCCACCAATAAAATTTCAGCCAGTTCTTTCCCCTAGCTTTCCAGCCACCTATAACAGACTTACAGCTTCCGTAAATTTGTGTTTTAACCATAGTGGGTAGAGGAAGTAACTAACCCCTGACTGTGTTAGGTTTTCCTATTCTAAGCAGGTTTGAAACCAGTTAGTTTGTAAAGCAAAGAAACCACAATTGTAAAACGAAACCCATCTTCAACTGGAGAACAAGCAGTACTTAGGGGTCAATTCCAAGAATGTTTTCACTTTTTGCTACCCGACTGTTGTACGGCATTAGGTCAGTTATACTTAGCTTTCCAGAGAATAAGAGCTTTCTGCTTTCATCTGTAACCAATACTAAACAAAAGAAAAAACGGATAATAGCACAAAAATTAAACACGACACATCAGTAGTAACTAAGTATTCATTGATAAAATGTGACTATCAGAACATTGTTTGTTCAGTGTTATCTGTTTTACTTATTCTAATCGATTAAAGTTATGTTTACAAAAAGATGTCTATTTCAAAGGAATTCCCATAAATGGTCCCTTTCTGCAATACTGAGTTTTAGCACAACTCTGAAGCTCAAGGCCATGCAAAATGTTGATATTTGATCTCAAAAACAGGAAATGTTTCTGTGATTTCTGTATTATGACCAACTTATCTGATTCAGAACAAAACTGATTAATGACTTGTCATCACAACAGCTTTCAATGGAATCTCCTGCATTCAATTACATTTCAAAGGGATCATATCCAGATCTGAAATCCAAGAAAATGTTATCACAAGCAGCTGGTCTTAAAAACATTCCTCTGTCATTAACTTCTGATTCTTATGTGTCATAAGCAACAGTTTGTCACCCACTCCAGTTTTTCTACTGATACACATTGAGAACCAAAGGCAAACAGAACTGTTGAGATACTGAGCAATCTTGAGTGGTAGCCACCACTGAAAGGAAAAAAGCTCAGGGTTTTATTTTTTTAAATGGACTTTTTATCTTCTTCAAATTCTTTGAATTTATATTAACTCACAAGAAGATGAAGAAGTGCTACAGTATTATGACCATGATAACGTTTTTCCATTTCTGATGATGTGGTTTATCTGCTCTTAATTTTGCACACGCACAGACTGTCATATCAATCGGGAATAACAGAGTCACTTAAGAAGATCTTGTACTGTGTGAATAAAATATATGCTGTGATTCAGGCTTGTAGGGATGAGGGGGTTGAAAGTTTTCTGTGAAAGACTGAAAGGAAAAGTGAAGACACTGTGATAAAATCTATATACATGGTGCAATTGCTGCTAATAGATTAACACTTTCCCTTCTACAGATACCACAGTCACACTAACACACAGAAGGAAGTGCTAATGGGTCTAAATATATTATTTTAATTATCTACTCGCAAACACTGCACAGCCCTCTGACAAGCTCTTAATATCTGCAGTGAATGCATGACCTTTTTAGCAGTAATTGCATCTGGGGGAAAATTGTAGTGAGCACAGGTTAAATGTGTTTTATAATCCTAGCAAGCCCAGGATGCATTCCCCATGTAAATATGCTGGTGGGAACGGAAACTCTTGAACATGCAATAAGTAGGAACACGCAAGACGTTGATGAAGCCTTGAGTTTCATTTCTAATCAGTATGTGACTGGGAGACTGATCCAAGAACTTAGCAACTGCACAGAAATTATTCAGTCTTGGGGCATGCATTCAACAAAGACAGTGAAAGTCCTAACCTACTCCTTGATTTTTGCTGTTCATAAACCAATAGCAAGCCCATGTCCTTAAGTGTCATAACTGGTTTATAAAATTCTCCTGTTCTATCAGAGCCCCAAAGGAACACAAAATGGCCTAATCACTTCTTCATCACCCATGTGATCAATAATAACACAGGTCAAAAGTTACCTCAATGTGATGTCAGACATTAACTTCTGTGTATCCTATAGCTCTCTGGTAAATTAATTTTTTCTAGCACAAAAGTCCAGGCTCTTACATTTACTCCTGATATCAGGTTGTGCTTGATCACCATAGTATCACAAAATGACTTGGGTTGGAAGGGGTCTTAAGATCATTTAGTTCCACCTCCCCTGCCATGGGCAGGGACAACTTCCACTGGATCTGATTTCTCAAAGCTCCATCCAACCTGGCCTTGAACTCTTCCAACAATGGAGCATCCACAACTTCTCTAGGAAACCTGTTTCCAGTATCAACCTCATACGAAAGAATTTCTTCCTAATATGTAATTGAAACCTACTCTCTTTCAGTTTAAATCCATTGCCCCTTGTCCTATCACCACATGCCCTTGTGAAAATCTCTCTCCATCTTTCCTGTAGGCTCCCTTCAGGTACTGGATGGCTAAAATCAGATTACCCTGAAGTCTTCTCTTCTCCAGGCTGAGCAAACCCAATTCTCTTGGCCTTTTTTCACAGGAGGGCTGCTCCATCACTCTAATCATCTTGAAAAGCCAGATCCATCTACCCTGTGGTTTGTAGACAAAATGCGTCATTGTTCCTTAGGCTGTGATTTTTCATGTGCGATTTGTATTCTTCCAAGTACTTCCAAGTTTTTGGGCACTGACACTCTCTTCACTTTTTTCACTTTTTTCACTTTTTTCACTTTTTAAATTTTTCACTGTTTTCTTCCAGTAACTGATCCCTGAGTAGCCAAAAAGTTTAAGGACCCCAATTAATTCTAGCAAAGAGAAGAAATGGGAACAGGGACTTCCTCCCTACACTAGGGGAAGGTGGTTATTCTATCACAGTTCTAGTGGAAAATCCTTGAACTGTTATATTCCTATTATTATGGCATAAATCTTAAAAAAATGCTCCACTTACACAGAAAGCTGGTAAAATATTTTTATTTCTTACTGTAGCATGGAAAAAGCTTAAATAAGCACAATAAACTCCCATAGTTTCTTTGCAGGTAGTCTTTGAAGTGGGCTCATGGCATCACCCAAACCCACTAAGCACAGGTAGAGAATGGGTGTGGAAAAAACCACATCTGTGTATGCAGGTATTTGGCAAGTTTTGGGTCAGCTGGAGGAGACACCAAGCACAAGGCTCCACCACTGGCTAGCAGGTTTTTGAAAACAGGACGCCATGGTATGACTTGTTTGTTTCCATGGTAGACCTCCAGCTTGCTACCGAGCACAGGAAATGCAGTGGTGGTGCTGTGCAAATGCATTAATTCCTAATTCTGGTGGTAGCAGAAGGTAGGAGTCAGCTCAGTCCCTCTGAGGCTTGACAAGTGTTGCAGGCAGCCTGAGGTAGGAAAGGACAGGGGCAGTTCCTTGGCAGGAGAAATGAACTGATCAGAAGAAACTCTGATTTCCCTCTGCCGTTTTTAAGTTTTCAGACTTCGTGCAAAGGCTCCCACAGCAGCCAGAGCATCTCTCTCTGTACACACACACACACACATGGGAGTGCAGGGGGCTGTATAGGAAACAGTCTGCCTGAGACACCCTTTTTGTCTGTGAAAGGAAGTGTTTGGATTGGAAGAAGATTCTTCCAAGGAGAAAACATCAGGGACACATTTATACACAGCAGTAGAAATTGTTCTCTGAACTTCATATAGGAAGGAGTCTGAGAGGCAGATTTTATAAACAGACCCCTTTGGATCTCTGAAGAGAGGATTTGAAAAGTCAAACACATCCAGGACATGCCTATAAAAGTAAAAATTACACAGCCCAGAGCCTTTTAAGCAACAGACTTATTTCAAACAACAGAATACTATAGCTGTTAGTGTCTCTCTCTCTCTCTGTGTAGACATACATTGGCAAAACTAACCCCTGAATAAAGATGCTGTTAGTTTAGAGATTTTATCCATTACAGCTGTAAGACCCATGGCTGATACTTGTTGATTGTTGCTGCTGAGCAATCAGACAGGCAAGTCAGATACCCAGAGACAAAAAACCTTCCCTTTGTTTAGATAAAGGAATGAACTGGATGGGCCAGGAATTATTTGCCTGTCATTTAAGGGGCAGTTTGGGTGATTTTTCTTCTATTAGCAGAATAAATTAAATTAATTCATCTGAAAATGAATAGTGAAAAGCAATATATCCAGGGTGCTGGGAATGGAGAGTTATTGCAATCTGCTTTGGATAGACACTACAGGCAATGAAAGAAAAACGATGCTGGAAGAGTCTGCCCAAGACGAGAGCAGGAAACTTCAGGACCTTTGATTTATTCCCAGTCACTTTCAGAATGGCTTCCTTTCACAGCACCTTCAGCACAAACTGCTGCATTCTGCTGGCACAGTGGGAGCTAGAGAAGTCTGTAGGCAAACACAGTCAGCATTGATGATGTTTCTCCCTGCAACTGCTGAATCAGATCCCTTTAACTACTGGGCCTTGAAACTTTTAGTGTACATTACATTTTTATTCTGCAAGGCACCTGGAGAGTGTATCCATGGCTTGTGTGCTGCTGTGTCCTGACAGCTTCACCAGTTCAAAGGGGGAGTCATGAGCCAACCAAGCACGATGTTTGCATGTCTTCAGGAGGAGTACAACCACTTTACATTTTTTTTTCTCCCTACCAGTCTTTCAAAGAAAAGCAAAATTTGCAAGTGTTCCAACAGCTTCATTAACTGTTGCCTCTCCTCCATAGACAGCAAGGGTTAAGGATGCGTGGCCCTGGCCACTTGTCAGATTTGGCATGCTAGAGCCAACAGCTGGTGGAGGCAGTTAATTAGTCCTTTGCCCTGCTCAAAGTTCAGCCTTGATTGGCAGGGAAAAGCAGGCTGCACCAGCCTGCTTCCCTCTTTCAATTAACAAAGGCCTGTGCCATCAGATTACCTTGGCAGCATGCCATGGCATCCTTGTCATTTGGCTGCCTGAGCTTTGACATGGCAACGCGAAAGCCAACCTTGCCAAGGCAGCATCTGGTCTATGGGGGGCAGATTACCTGCCAAAGAGATTTACTAGCTGCAGAGTGCTGCCCCGAGAAATGAGAGGGAGCAGGAAAATCTTGTGACAAAAAGATGATTATCCATTTTAATTTTTCTTTCCAAGAAAAGATTTACAGAGGTCCAATTGCTGATGTGTGGATAGAGCATGTCTTTATTCTTTCTGGGCATGACAACCATTAAACAAATTAGGCTTTATCTTAGCCACAAGGTCTTCTGGGCACTAGAGAAGCAAAACTCTTTGTAGAGAACTAATTTCTATTCTGTGGTAACCAGGCTGGTCTTGACAGAGCACTGCTGGTTTTTCATTTCATTTTATCACATCCATTTTGTGGTGTTGACACTAGAGATGTCCAATAATCATGGGTCCAACTGCTCATAAACTGCATGTAAATCAGATCTGAATGTCGGAATCACATCAAATTCCAGTGGCCTGTAAAACTCAAGGACAGGTGGCATTAGCTCTGTAAGCAGTGTGAGACTTTTTTCAGAGAGTGGACTATCTGAACTCAGTAGAGACTGAAGGTTCTGGATTCATAGAGAGCAGGAAACAGACTGTAGGCAGTGCAGGACTGGCTCCATCTCTACCAAACAACTCTTGAAAGCAAGTCATGTTACAAAGGAAGGCCAGAAAACCAGTGGACAAATCCCAGTGGCTCCTCTGTTTTGGGAGAGAATTCCTCTCTGATTCTAACCCAGTCAGTCCATTAACACCAAGCTGCGGGACAAAAACATGCTAATTAGACTCTCAAGAGGTATTTGAATGGAAATACAATATGACTGCCACTATGCAGCAAGGAGGGAAAGAGTAAAGTTTTTTTCCAGTTCCTCCTAGGTCACTAGCGCACATCTGAAACACTACATTTCTGTGAAGCTACAAATATAATTGAGGAAAATAATTTCCATCTTACTTCAGCTCTTCTTGCAAACCTAAGCATCTTCTCATAAACTTTAGGTACTCACTCCAGGATGTCCCAAACCCAGTTACTGCCTCTGTACACTTTGCATACTGGACCCTGAGAATAATAATGGGGCAATAATAATGTTAATAATGCCCAGGCTGTGGCTTGTGGGGTCGACCCACGTCTGGACCATTCACTTAAGAGTGGATGGACTCAATAATCCTTCAGTATCCCTTCCAGCTCAGCGTATCCTGTGCAGGAGGTAGTGCAAAGAGTGAGGGTAGCTGCAAATGGAGAAAGAAGAGAGGGAATTTGCTGCAGCAGTGGGGAAGTTTGCTTCAAGTTGGAAAGGAAGGTTGGTCCCCAATGCTTCACACACTCATCAAAAAGTGCCATAACCTTCTTTTGGTTGTCAGTGGTCTAGATTCTTCTCTTCCCTTAGGTCTAAGTTTCTAAGAAATAAGGGCTACATTTGGGAGAGCGTGCATGCCCATGTCTCTCGGTGTCACACAGAACTATGCGCGCTGAGAGTGCAAAATCAATACCTAAATGTTGTAAAAATAAATTGGATAGCTACCACATACTTGAAAGGCTCTTGGCAGAAAGATAGACTCACAGATCAGAATACAAATACATTGAAATTTCATCATTTGGTATCTTTGTCTGAAGGTAATGGGCAACACCACCATGAATATGAGTCATCCTTATTCACATAATGAAGATACAGATAACCGAATGACCTCATATGCACTGAAGTTTCACCGGAGTGAGCACTAGGCCTTGCTGTCTTTCAGCTCTGCATGCTATTAATTTTACTGTCTTTCATGCATTCTGGTTCTCCAGATCATAATGCAAATATATTATTCCAGCACAGATCAGAGATAAGCCAAGCCCTGCAGCTCCTCTGCAGCTGACACAAGGAGAGAGTCCATATTGACCACATTGACTTGCTGCTGCTCCAGCTGAGGCAAACGCTGATGTGGAGATCATATGAGAGATTGGGCCACGGTTGGGACTAGCAAAGGGAAGCAGAGGGACTTCAATACCCCTGTGAGGGATCAGTGGCTCCAGAACCTGAGGGATCAGCTGCATCCATCAAGAATAGGAGAACACAGCCCCAAGGAGAACTGGGCATCCTAGGGTGGAGGTGTGGGGCTTCTGCAAGTGTTTCTCATTGCACACTCTGGTGATGCTGAGGGACATGGCCTCCTCAAGGACCCCAGTCCCCAAAGAGCTTGTTACATGCCCGGCCAAACCACTGGCACTGTGACTGTGTCTCTGAGTGAACATTCTCCCCTCAATCAAGGACATTTTTCACCCTTAATTTAATCAGCTGCTTCCAAATAAAAGTAAACTGACTGTCGTTTGTACATAACTGGATGCTCCATGAAGTGACAAGCCTGACAGAGGTTTCGTCCTTCACTTCACCACACTGATGTATCCCTCAACCAGACATCTTGAGTTTTCCCTGCCCTGCCAGGATGAAGAAAGAAAGGAGTTTTTCCAAAGAAAGACTCCTGTCATTTTATATCATATATGGTCAAAATCATGGAACAGCCACACTGATGAAAAGCTTTCTGTCTCCAGCCTCTGGTATGTTCATCACTCCTTTCCAGCTCCCAGACTTTTACAACATCAGGATTTCTGTAGGCAAAAGGCATCTGAGGCTGACTGAGTGTATGTTTTTTCCTCCCTTCAGTAATGGTCAAAAAGAAATTTGGTAAAGGAAAAAAAAAGTATCGTTTCTCCCCTGTCTTTTAGCTGATGTGTGTTACATTACTAACTGGTGTTTGGAAAGTTACTAAAACACCTTGAGGGCACTGAGCAGACCCACTGAGATTATTAACTTTTGCTCAAAGTGTTATTGATCCCAGATGTTATGGGTGCCCCATGCAAGGTGGGATGCTTGGGAAGCAAGGTGGGAAGTGCCAGCGCCCAAACATGACACACTGGTCCTTATTTTGGAAAGAATACAATGATATTAGTGGCTAAATCAGAACTGAGTTCTTTCTGGATCACTCAGATTCAGTGTCTAATCCACAATTTGTTGTGGTCTTTAAGAGGAGAGCTCTGTTCGTTTCTGTAACCTTCCTTTTTTGCCCTGACAGTAAAGCTCCACCACATGCACATGAGCTCTGTAAAGCACTAATCAATAGCTCATAATTCGAGCTCTTAGTTCAGTGTCAGGGTGTAAAAATCAGCAGATAGCTTTGCGCCTTCCAGATAGGTGTGTTGTTTTCCTGTGTGATGGAGAGGTCTCAGTTTAGCTCTAACATGATGGCTTTACTATGATGGAGTGAAATAGGAATTAGAACTGCATATCTGTATTTTGTTTGCTTCTCTCTGTGAGCTACCTGTATCAATAGCAATTTCATGACAAAAGGAGAGAAGGAAACACACAGGCTTCTGGAACAATCATCTCTCTGTGATCAGAAGATGTATGCATTGAATATCTGCTTCAGAGGTGTGGAACTGATCTGAAATTCTGTCACCTCACATATACTGCTGGGCCACCCTAGGAAATCGAAATAAATACTTCTGGATTAATTGCTAAACTCTCCAGAGCATGGAGACATGGACAAAAGCAGGATGCTAAATGGCCTTCAGGATGTCAGGAAGTCTAAGGAACTGAAACCAAGTATTCATTATTGCAGAAGCATTTTTGTTGGAGGTGTGCATGTGTTATACTTTATAAGAGTCTTTACTGGGATTCAGGAATTGTTTCATTATTTACAGGGTTGAAGAGTCACCAGACTGGAATCAGCAGGAAGTCACAAGGGAAATTTTTCACTAGCATAGGAAATATTTTCATATGTGGAATTGAACTTTTGACACAGTCTGAGAAAGTTATTTTTCTTCAAATGATGTTATTGCCTCTTACGTGGTACTCAGTTTGGAGCAATTTTGATGATGCAGTCATTTTCCACATGCTGAAAACTGACTCAGCAACCCAAAATGTTGTCTCATGTTAAGATCTAAGATTAAGTAATTCTCTTCTATAATGCAGGTGGTTGTTTGCAAGAGCATATCCTGGACACCATCCCCACTGCTGGGAAAATTTAATCCAGAAGTAGGTCAAATCCAGATGGTGAGTCAGGAAATGCTAATGTGTTTTAATTATCAGACTATTTTTAGAAGGTTATAGCCAGGAAGTGAAGTGGAGCAGAAAGTAAAATCCGAGCTAGATGATTCCCTCTTCTTGAGATAGGGAGATGAGTTATGCATCATTGACATTATTAATGAAAAATAAATTGTGACAGTTCTAGGTCTAAAAGCTGAGTTTCAACACAGAGCATCTACCTCAGAAAGAAGCACTTCTTGTTTACTTAAGTCATGTTTCCTGAATCCCAAAGAGTAACAGAAGTTTTCAGTCAGTCCTTCAGTTATCGGTTCTATGTCCTCCTCCTCCATTATTAGGACACCAAAAATACTACTTATTTTAACCTTCAGGAAATTCTTGGGAATGTTTTCTTTGTGATTGAGACTGTATGAGTTAAAAAAACTTGAATTTTTCAGGGCATTTTTTCGTTTCTGGTAATAGGTTAAGCGATGTAAATGAGCATCAGGTACCCCTACCACAGATTTCTCTTGCATCTTATAAGCTCTAACAGAATCATCCAGAGGCTGAGATTAGGCAATCATTTACAATCAATTACTTTAGTGATTGATGCTGAAATATTTTAAATAACAACATATAGATGCATTTGAAATTTTGGAGCAATAGACCTAGATTTACTGGAGATCAGCTACAGCTATGGATCCTGGTTAACTTCTATCTGGTGTACGTGGGTCTGGTTCTAGGCTCTGGTTCGTTTTTCTTGAGTGTGATCGTGATCAAATCATCTGCATTCTCTACCTATCATGTATGGCATAAAGAGAGCAATAGTCTGTAACTCATACCTCTCTTTTAATGTTTATATGTGCAGTATCTGGCTATGGAATTCTACTCCTGTTTGATACTCCTCAGTGCCACTATGAAAATAAGAATATTTATTTTCTGAAAATAAAATAAAATAAGATAAAATATAGGGATTCCTTGCCCTTTGCTCAGCATGCTGCCTGTGAATCCAAGCAAAGCATAACCATTACTGATTTTTTTCCATATAAATGGCAGCCTCCATTCAAATTAAGTTTTCACACAGTTATCAAGTAAGAAGTACAACACAAACCAACTATAATGCAAACAGTAGAACAGACTGCAATGAATAATCCAGCCATCCCAGTTTTCCTGTCCTCTGCCTCCATCCTATCCCTGGAATAATTACAGAGTTTTTCTTAGTCTGAAAAAGTGCTCGTCTTGCAATTGCAGCATATCGTGTTGGATTTCAGTTTTATTTTTAGTCAAGTGGATTTACTGTCTCTTGTCAGCTTATTGTGTTGTGTTAGCAGGGACATTTGAACAGAACAGAGTTTTTTCTGGAGCTCCAGTGGGCTCTTGCATTTTAAATCAAAGTTCTCTTGCTTGCTTCGTGTTCTCATTCATTCAGTGTCTCAGAGCCTGCCAGCTCTGTGGGCAAGCAGCCAGTTTTGCATTTACTACAGGGTTTTGTGTTGGCTGCCAGTCACAAAGGGTGGTGATAAATGGATTCAGCAGCACCTATTAGGATTAACTGAAGGCTTAAATTCATTTTGAACCCTCTTACTGCCAAAATTAATTATATTAAAATTAATTATGCTATGTTATCCATGGAAGAACAGGCCAAGGTGAGGAAAACACCCACCTTCATGTTTTCTGCATCCTGGAGCTTAAGTAACAAGTGGAATCTATAGAACAGAATCCACCACACTTACTAGACTCATAAGCATGGAGCTTTTTGCATTTCCTGCTTTCAGCTGTCTGCAGATTTTGTTCGTAGAGACCTTGTTCTACATGCTGGCTACAGTGATTCAGGTCTGTCAGAACAGCACCTTCATGGTGAGCTGTAAAACAGCTCGGGTAGCAAGAGTATCCTCATATTTTAGCACAACCATCAGCTCAGTTGGAATCCCTCTTGCTGTACAGTACATATTCAATGGTTTGGCATTTGGAAGAAATATCTTAATATAAAATCCAGTGTCTTGATTGCTTTGCAAACCAATGAGGGTCTGTCCAGCTGACCTCTTGTTTGCAGTAGTTCAGTCAGGCCTTGTGTTGAAGAGAAGCTGCTGAAAAGCTGTAACACCAGAGGGAAGCCCTGAAACTCTCTACTCTTAAAGCAGCAGACACAGCAGAACCCACCATGGAGGCACAGAGACGGTGAATAACCTCAGTTAAGTTCTGCCAGGTCCATACAATGTCATAGCTTGATCTTAAGAACAACCCCATTGGATTGGCGTTTTGAAATTAGATATCAATGTGAATTATATTGGCAGAGTCTGTTCTAAGTTGCACAGCAGAATGCAGGTTCAACACTACAACAACGCCATGGGAGTCACAATGTCCCTCCTACATTTTGTGTCCTCTTCTGTGGTCTGATAGGGTGTAAGGCCCATCTACAACATATAAGCCATCAAATTTCCTTGATCAGAAAAGCCCTAACTGAAGGGAGGAGTATTGTTTAAAAGATGCAGGAAAGGAAGGATGAAAAGTAAAAGAAAAGATGTTGTATAGAAATATTGATTAGAAAGTAATGAAATATCACTCTTTCCTGCTGCTCCACAATCTAATCCAGGCAAGGAATTTGTGTATTCTAGCTATTTCAGAGGAGGGCCTGATTAATTTATCCTTTCCAAATGTTCATCTATAGTGCCAACTACAACAAAAAAATCAGCTCTTATACATTCCACTGTAAAACTCAGTAGTTTGCATCCTGGGCTATCTTCATCAATTTCAGATAAAAGTCTACTCTGCTCATTCTGGTTCAAGTTACAAAAAATATCTGTATTTTTCTTGCTACTCTTTGCCTGCCCTTAACTTGCAGAGAAAAATCTTGCTTGTCTCTGCTTCAGAAAAACATGGTGGAAGGTAGATATTTAGACTTAATTGCCATTTGAAAATCAAATTATACTGCTTTGCCAACTAGTTGTGTATTGCTTGGAATGTTGCTACAGAGCATGTCTTCACTGAGGAATATTTTTGTTCTAAAGGTAAATTTAGACCTATCCATAGAATCAAAACTATGTTGATTTGCCTTTTTTTTTTTCCCCTTCTTTCCAGTAATGATATGCTTTACTGACAGAAAAAACATTCCAGATGGGCAAAATTCTAGGAGACCAGATTCAGGCCAGGAGCTTGCAACATGTATGAGAAACATTACAGTCAGGACTGTATTAAGTATGGATTCCCTCTCTATTTAAAAAGGAGACATATATGCCTTTGGAGTTATTCAGTCCAATTGTGATTTGAATTTATACAGGAAGTGTAGGATGGACTAAATTCTTAGTTTATGGCTCTTCCTTGCCAGAATTCTCCAGAGTAACTAATGAATCTCTTCATAATGCTCAGTCTTGGAAGAAATTATTATACTCAGGTAGACCTACATTAGACATGCATAGTGTAAGACTCTTCCATATTCCTCTTTGTCTCCTTCTCACTCTTTTTCATTATATCTGTAACCATTTTTTCATTCCATTCTTGCAAGTGTGCATGTTCATCTACTTGTACAGAACGTGGAAGCAGAATATTGATCAGATGCACCACTGGTCTAACTCATGAGGATATTTTTAAGTTCTTGTGGCATTCAGCTTGCTCCATCCATCTGCAACTTTTCTGAAGTTCATTTACAGATTTCAGTTAGAGAGTGAATGTCTTGCAAGGTGGTTTGGATATGAAATTGTGCAGTACCTTGGTAGCTTGGGTAGCTTAATTCCAGAGGAGAAGGTCAAGATGGCAGCTTCTGAAAAAGAAATCAGGAATTAGTCACCTGCTGCCTCCAAAAATTCCAGGGAAGATGACCACCCAACACTGTGAAGCATGGGGGACAGGAGTGGATTATATGCCCCAAAATAAGATATTAAATGTCAATAGGACAGGGATTCCTGGGTGATATTTCTTGCTGCAAGGAATACAGTCCTTCAAAGTGTCATTGCTGCAAAACCCCAACATTTAAACAAGGCAGCAGGGTCAACCCATAAACACCCTGGAATCTGACCCAGTTCACAACAAAGAGACCCTCTCTGAAATTAGCAGGATCTAATTGAACTTCTTAGTTGTAAGCAAAGCAATTAACGATGTAACAAGCAATTATGCCTGATGCTCAGTTAACAGCAAAATAAACACGATAAAATATGTCCACAACATTTTGAGCCATAACCTCATAGAGAGCTGCCATTTGCTCTTACATCTTCCTCTGTGCAAGTAGTGCATCGTTAGCAAAGCATTATCCATGTGTTGTACACCACTGTCTAATTGCACAGGAGGCAGTTAAGAAGATCAAAGAGCTCTATTAACAACAGATAACCACAGAACAAATATGATTAAAGTAATTACAGAAAGAAGTAATCTGCTAATTCTTAATGATTCCGAGGACTCAGAGAGGAGCTCTCAAAGTGATTCTCCTCACTGGAAATCAGGGTGTTGCTGCAATGGACTGATATGATATTTTGGGTTTCAAAGTGTGAGCCATTTTCCTATACGTGTTTTCTCTTGTGCCTTCTCTCAAACTTCATACTCACTTGTGACATGATTCAGAAGTGGAAACATCCTTATCACAACTGTTACCAATCTTTCTTTTCTCCCCCTCCCTCCCCCATCTTTTGGCCCCTGGCAAAATTTTCCAGACCTCTTTCATTTCCAACCAAGACTTACCTTTACCTTCCAGAGCACATCTGGAAACAAATTTATGTCATTTTCCTCACCCTTCCTTTCCCTACATACCCTTTCTATCTTAACAACCAGAACTAGAGATGATTTTTCACTCTTTCAACTCTTCCCTCTCACTCCACCCTAAAACCTTCTCCCTTTCTTACCTCACCTTGTCACTTCAGACATCCTACCAGCACTGCCGCTAATAAGTCTTTTTGTTCTTCTTCAGTAGACAACTGAGCAGTTAATTTAGAATTTAAGGGAGATAGGTACATGTTTATCCATACTGTGAGGGGTTTTGGAAGTCTGCCTGAGAACAGAGCCTTTCAAATGTGCATCCTCTGTGTTTTTCCTTTTTTCTCCCTTCTCCAGCCATTGCTTCTCTTTTGCTGTTTCCTGTCTTCACCAGCACCAAAATATGTGTGACCTCAGTGTCTTCAAGCACTGAAATGAAAGCACCTCTGTAAATCATTGTTTGAAATCACACAGCTTCTAACTGTGTCTGAAGCTTCACTGTATCACATTGCTGCTGACATTGAGGATCACAACTGGAACCAATGGAAAAGCTCATTGAAACTTTCATGGCCTGAAACCAGCGCATTTTGCGCAGATATAATTAAAACACTTATTTAAAACTCGTGTCGTACCTTCAGAGATGCACCATACACATACTGAAACTATATTTTCTCTAAATTTATATAATCCTTGCTCTCCAAACTCTTTTGCTTTTTCTTCTCTCCTCTTCACATGCTGCTTAAAAATTTCATTTCCTAGTATTCTTGATTCACCAAAGTATATCTCCTCCAGGCCTGAGATCTTGTCTCTGCTACAGCCAACAGAGCAGTGCTATCCCAGTGCCACCACTGCCTTTATCAAGACTCAAAATAACAGAGGCCAGATTCCCACATTTGTACTAGCACTCAGTAAATGACCTGTTTTTTTCCAAAATTATTTACATGACCAGCAAGTCCAGCTCCTCTGAAAAAAACCATGGCCAATTATGATGCTTTCCCAGAAACCAATGGTGAGGAATCTGTTTTGTTGAAAAGAAAAAGTATGAAATCAGAAAAAATTCATGTCATGCTTAAGCATGTCCATCTAAGTAAGAGAATAAATACCTAGGGAAGGACTAACTGGTCCAGCATGAATTACCATCCTCTCATATCATTGAAAGCTCTGCATCTAGTACTGGTGGCCATGTTAATGAAAAATACCCTGGATCTTTGTTTTTTCAGGAAAACTTAGAATGTCATTTTTGCTTTCAATTTTGTTAGATTTTCCTTTACTTTTTTTAAGATCCCCATGGAGCTAATTCAGTGTCTTTTGGAAATCAAATGTTTAAATTTGACAAAGATCACAGTGTTCTGTCTTTTGTCTTAATTTCTGAGGTGTCCAGCTCTGTTACATTTTCTGATCTTCGTAGTTAGAGCTTTCTCCCTCTCCTACTAACACAGAGATGGCATTGTCTTCTCCCCTTAAAGGTGGACAGCAAGGTGAAATATGTACTTCTCATAGTCAGAAACAAACAAAACATATTCCTGAGACAAACAAACAAAACATATTCCTGATGTTCACCCCAGCTGATTGGAAACTAGACACTCCTTGCTGCCTTTTAGCTGAATTGTTGCTGTCACAGGACCTGCATGAAGACCCAGGACTGCAGGAGTAAATTTCTAAAGGGATGTGGTGGATAATAGTCCAGGTAAGAACAATTTCCAGGATCTTCCCTAATTGATGAGCTGATGTGTAATTTTGTCATATCCACCCTGTGCCTTCAGGGCTCTTGATCTGCAGGCTACTCTGGGAGAAAGTTTCTTATTAGAGAGTCACTTCGTTAGAAAGTTTTGCTTTATGTAGGCTGGGCTGTGCAGGATGAGGGGTTTTACAGCGGTAGGCAAGGCTCTTTATTAAGAGCTAATGAACTTGTACAAACAAAATTGTCTGTGCATCTGGATGAGGAAAGCCTACCATTGCTCATGTGGGGTATATTTACCGGGCTATTTCAGGCTCTGAATCAGGCCATTAACTTGATTGTGCCTCAGAGTACTTGAAGTCAAAGCCTTCATCCTCCAATAACCAAATGGAAAGAGGGAAGTGCTTTCAGAGGGCAATTCAAAGCCCTTGTTTTGGTTACCTATAAGCTATAGGTATAAGCAGGGTGAACCTTTCTCTTTCACTCATATGGATTTTGCCAAGTTTAGTGAAAGCCTAGAGATGCTAACAAAGACGGACAGGAAGAATCTCAGCCATCTGGTACGAGGTAAAATCACACCTACCTGACCAATTTTCTTAGCGAGGAGTGTCCTGCTCCATGTGGGGTGTGTGGTACCTGAGTGGTTCCTGTTGCCAGAGGACATGAGGATTACTGTACTTGGAGAACTACAGAGTTCCTGAGGTGGGAAGAGATCCATTGAGATCATCTACTACAAATCCCTGCAGGGTTGGATCACATTTACTTCCATTTCCTGTTTGATAACCAATTTAGTAGTAGTGTCCCTTGACTAAATCTAATGGCACTAAACAGAAAACTACACTTTTTTCAGATAAGGGTCTTAAAATCTGTGTGCTGTGTCCCGGACAGTTTGTGGGACAAACTTCATTCCCCCTTAGAAAAGGGTATGAAATTGAGGGGGAGGGAGAGACATGATAGGAGGGGGAAAAGGGGAAGTCTTGCCTATACATTTCACTCCTATTTTCTAATAAAACTAACAAGCATGTAAGCTTTAGGAATAAAATTACTACAGATATTCTCTCACTGCTTAACTCCCTACTTCAGCTTTTCACTGAAAGGCTGAAATTTCTTTCCAGGATGCCTTTAAGGTAGCTGCTCATTTAAGTTTATAAAAGACAGATTGCTACAACTGTGCTGGTTAGTCTGTGGCTTTCTTTCCTGCTTTTTTCTCCTCAAACGTGAGCATTGTTGGCTTTGCTTATAATTTTAATATTTTTTTTTCAGAATGCGTGTTCTCACATTCACCATGCCACCCAGCTTCAGTAGGAAAATGTTTCACTTATTTCCATTCCTTCATGTGTTTTGCTTTGGCTGCATTTCTGTGCAAAGCTGTGAAGTGTGGGTAGCGAGAGACAGTAGACATTTTAACTGAGATTTTTAATATTTACTTTTTTATGAAAGCTTTTGTTCTTGCTTAATTTAAACTAAATGGAAGCTAATAGATCAAGCAAGCCTAAAGATCTCATTGTCAAACAAAATACATAAAGTTTGAAGTTAACAGCTATTTTTATAGCACATTTAGTTACTAAAAGGCATAGTCGATCCTTTCAGTTAATTGTCTAATCTTTATTTTAGGCATGTGAATAAGATTCCTCATTTCAAAACAATGTTTAGCCTTCAACAAATTTCCTTCATGCCATTGGGATCTGATAGGTGCTTAGCATATAGAATGAACAGGTGATTTATCCATGTGCTTGAAACCATAATCCTGCAAAGATTTATTGTTTTAAAATCAAGTTTAAGACTTTATTGTGCATTCTGAAGCCCAGCTTTTAAGTTCTTGTTTTCAATGTATTGGTGTTTTGATTAACCAATTGGTTTAACTTACCTTTACTGCCAGTTTGCAACATTTAATGCACATAAGATAGTCCCTAATAAATAACTGCAATTTTATTAGCTGAATAGTTAGAATGACATGACTGATAAGTAAGATGTCACATAAATCTGTAGCAAAGATGACCGACTTTGAAGGCCAAACATAGCAAAGCCTTCCATCTCTGCATCTTCTATAGATTTATTTATAAATCAATACACAAATCACAGCCAGGAAGTTAAATTCAAGAGTAATTAACTCTAAATCAAACTGTCTTGATACACTGTAAAATATCCAGAACTTTGTGAACATAATTAACTTGCATATTGTTTTGTACTCTACCATGGCTTGGACTAGCTTGAGGAGAGGTTTGTTCACGCAAAAAACTGTCGCTTCTGCTGGAGTGGTGAATTAACACAGCAATCCAGGGTAACTGCGTAATGAACACAGAAATGTGAACATACCTCCAGATAGTTATATGGGACTATTATCCATTGTTCTACTGAAAATTTTTCCTTCACTTTCATATGTGTGTTTTTCTGAATGTCACTACAAAGCAGAAGTTCTCGGTACAGAGGTGATATTTTCTGTGGCTGTTCCTTTCCTTGCTGTTGATCTTTTTCCTTCACAACCCCCACATTGAAAACTGAATGTCTATCTGAATGCCTATACATATATATATAAATTTTGCATATATCTATATATATACATATATATATATAAAATTTGTTTTAAGTGGACTATAAAGGGGGAAGTGGAAGTTTTTTACATGCCAGAATCTAGCTACCTTAGTGGGAAAGTGAAATGGGTTAAATCAAATTAAGTCTGGTCTGATTATTATCTTTAAAAGGTAGGAAAGTATTCTTGTCAGCTAGTGGAGAAATACTGAGATAAAGCAAGAACAAAGCTAGTTTTCTAGGTATTGTGAGTACCCAGAATTTCAAAAGAAGTAAATATGTTGATGAATATCTCAAAGTCAACCCATTCTTGCCTTTCCTATCATTCTATACAAAAGCTTGGGTAAAAGAAGATATGTTGAAAGCTATGCCTACATTTTACATTCTGGAATTAGTTTTTCCTGCAGTTATAAAATGATATTACTGGGGTTGGAGATGAAGTCTTAATTTCATTTTCTACTGGTTATACTTCAAAATTTACTTTTTTTGTGCTTAGCAGATTTTCATGACAACTAAAATGCTTCCTTCCAGTTGTATAATCCTGTTTCCTTACGGAAAAAAACCCAACCAAATGACAAAAAACAATAGCAAAAACCACAAACAAACAATCAAAATCTTACAGCCCCAAATTCCAACAGAACTCAACTTCAAGGTTTTAAGGACTAGTATATTTTCTAGCATAAAGGTCTTAATTTGTTTGGAAGGAATTGCACAAAGGGCAGTTGTGTGCTTGCAGTACTCAGGAACAAGTGAAGTTACTGTGAATACCCCTCAGCTCTTTCTGGAATTCATGGAAAATATGCTAAATTTGTTTTCTCTGTGATTTGCTATTACCATTTCCTTTATGCAGTTCATGAAATGTTCTCACACTCAAATGGCCTTGCAGCGCTGCTGTAAGAGCACTCGGCACAGAGCACATCCCAAAATAACAGAATTTTAATGAGCGAGTGAATCCATGTAGGAGAACATCGCTCACTGCCATTCCTCCTAATAGATGTCTGATAATTTTTCTGTCTGCTCTAGAGCTAAAAGGGAAGCGCAATTTAGGGTCTTCATGAGTTGCAAATGTAACTCACTCAAGTGGTTTAGAAGCTCCAAGGTAGGGGCCAAGAAGTGCAGCAGGCAGAGAAATTATCTTGGATTGGTATTTCTACCAGGTTCTGGGGAATTATCTCTCTACCTATGGAAATGACACAAACTGGAGCTCAAGGTAGAAAAGATGCTTTTCCACTAATCATACAATTTCCTTTCTAAGGAACAGGGTTTTTGTTCTGAGGCATGTTTAATGAAACTTAAAAGTTTGGGCCATCTCCACAAAGGTGAACATTTTTTCACACATCAGGACTTGAGAGAATAACGCTGTTTAGTGAGGTCTGCGATAATGCACTTGTGGATCAAGGTAGGCATCCTGGATGGCAAATTCGTGATTTAGTTTATCATTCATGAATTTTTATTCTTTAAATGAAAAATAAAGTAAGTGGAGGGGCTGCATAACAGCAGTCTTGTGACATCTATGTTTGCTGTGTGTCCTCACTTGTACTTCCTTGTTGCTCTGTTTTTCTGATATTCATGGAGGTTCGCAGAAGCTCGCAGGGAAGTCAAGCAGGCAGCACTCAAGATGGCGATTGAGAGGACTTTATTTACAAAAGTTTCTTTATATAAACATTAATAATCTAGCAACTATTGGTCGAGAGTTTTCTACTCCCTAAAAAGATAGGTTAAAATCTTACAACATCCAGTACCAAAAACAATGAGATTAAAAGAGTACAGGAATGCAACTTATCTCTATTCTCCATGAGAAAGAAAAGAAAGATTCCTAAAACAGTGCAACTACACTTCCTGACATATTTATCACATTAAGAGTTAACAGGCACTCTAAATAAATATTCATGAACAGTGGGAACTTCTGAGAGGAGTGACAAACTTGAGAAAGTATGACCTTTGAGCTCGGGTGATGTGGGATGCTGGGAGTTTTAAGTTTAAATAGTCATGGTTATTCTTCAGTAATGTTCCATTTTCCAGAGAAGCAAAGTCCTTTAAAAAGATTCACAAGCTTTGACTCATAAAGAACTTTTCCCTGTTGCATCATCCCAGTACTTGGATACAAGCACTTAAATCTTTAGGAAGGCAATAAGTACATTTTATATTTTCTAAAAATAACATTCAATGTTTTTGGAAAGATAGCATTAAGTGTTCTAAATCAAAGCTGGAGACCTGCTTACTCTGTGCTGAAGACAAGAGGGGAAGACTGGCAGTTTCCAGTGTTAAAGTTTGTTGCAGTGGAGGGAATGTCTCTCGGTCAATAAAGTGCTAGGAAAAAAAGCAGGATAAAAATGGGGCAATTGGCATTACATGATAGACTGAAGAGAAAGTATAAGATACATTTTAGTATTCCATCCAGAAGGTACAGTCAGAACATGTTGTCCCCATAAGTTAACAGAGCTTCTGAATAAAGTGTCCTGTTGCATCAGAGCATGCTGAGGATTGTCTGCTGAAACCTGTTAGTGATTGCATGGATTGAAGTGGGCTCATGGGACTGAGTTCACATCCTGCTAATATAGGACTGACATCACTGGAGTAAAAAATAAATATATTCACCACATGTTTTTCCATGACTGAGAAAGTAACATAGTTTTGTGACAATTATTATCCAAGACTTACCCACAGCTTGCAAATGGTGATCTGCAGACACTTGAAGCGTAATGAGCATTACCCTCTTGGAACACCACTTGTTAACTTTTTTCTTAAATTCATTGATGCTATAGCACAGTAATCCTTCAGCTTTCTATGACAAATCTTAGCCCACTGCAGGAGATTGAAATGTCTCCTGAAGATGACTTTTTCAATTGCTCTAAATAGTATTCGGCTTTTTTATTTCTAAGGCAAGACAAATATAAGGTGGGGCTTTGAGAAACAAAAGCACTCTTGTCCAATAAATGTGTTTTTTTAAAAAGACTCCTGAAAGGTGAATGGACAGTGGTTTAGTTGATTGTGGGAAGTTACATGTTATCATCCCTATTCAATTTTTCTGTTGCTGCAATAGGTGATAGAAATTTTGTCAGAAAGGAAACAACAATCTTAGGAAGTAAATGTTTAATTCAAATTGATGACATTGTCCTCACCTGACTACAGCATCTGCCTCTGACAATTAAATGGACATTATTAGGACTCCTCATATTTGCATCAGTTGAAGCAGAAAAAAAAGGTATCTTTAAGTGGGCAGTAATCTCATCCTATCAGTTAATGTTGTAGAGCTTCTGGCATTAGATTTCCTCAGGTGGAGAAGAATTATTTTAGCCTTGAAGCCTCAAGATTGTTATAGTTGAACAATGGATAATAATGTTAAATGCAATCTTTGTTTAAACAGTCTCTAGGAACACTAAGAGACACAAATAAGTGTTAAAAAAATGGAATGATGCTTAAAAAAATGTAGACTGTTGAG
The DNA here is from genome assembly GCA_013397895.1 of Origma solitaria. Lineage (NCBI taxonomy): Eukaryota > Metazoa > Chordata > Aves > Passeriformes > Acanthizidae > Origma > Origma solitaria. The sequence goes on along the minus strand of VZRL01004594.1, from coordinate 112,161 downwards.
AAATATGTGGCTGTTCCAGGAAACCTAAGTGGTGGTTTGGCTGCCTTCATATTCCACATGAACCATATACATCTAAGAAATTTCAGTTTTTTCCACAAGACACATACCATTGTTAGTCTTATTTTCACTTGTGCATTATTTAAAGGAATACTGTAATTATAACTGAAATTATCAATGTTTGCTTTTTAATGTTTACATGCTGACATATGTAGATGAGCTGTGCAACTAATAGATTCTTCAATTCTCCAACTGCATAACAATTACTTTTGATCCCAGCAAACATTTTTCACTGTCAAACAACAAAGAATATTAATTTTTCAAAACTTTGTTTACTTGTTTTTATGCCGAATTTCGGTAATGTAATTCACTGTTCAAATAGTATTTTGATACTTTGTATATTTTCTAAATTATTGAGGCTAAACGATCAACTCTTCATTTTCTTTGTCAAGCAGCAGGTCAGCCCCAAAACCTGCTTAGAAATGGATGCATATAAATCATATCCTCAGCCTATCTGATGCTTATTTCTTTACAGAGTCTATAGAAGTTAACAGCACATCGAGCAAGTCACCCAAAATAAAACATTCCAGAATTTGCAGCTAATTTTGGTTGCTTTCAAATGGTGCTTTGCATTACCCATTCACTGAAAATAGATTTTGCTGGAATTTGTAATAGGATGTGAAATTTAGCCTGGGTGAAACAATGAGTTTCCGTTTTCCTTGTCTTCTCTCCACTGGCAGGTCTCGCTCTGGGGTATCCTGGGAATGTTGCTGTGGGACATTTTTGGCCTTTTGCCAGCTGAATGATAATTGTTTCCTATCTCTGAGTCTTGAGTTCCGTGCATCCCTCCTCCTCCCCCATGCCCTGGACTGAAGCTCTGAGCTTCCTGTGAGGTCTCTGCAGCAGCCCCAAGGGCCTCTTCTGCTACCATATGTATGTAATCACAAACTGAAAACTTTTCTGCTTCTTAAAACACAGGGCTGCCATGTGAGATAACTATCTACAGATAGCAGCCTCACACTGAAAATCCTTCAGATCTACCCCTCTGCTGATTTTTTTTTAATTGTCCTTTCATGCCTTTTTTTATCCTTTTTTTTTTTTGGTCACACACATCAATATTAACATAATGAATGAGCAACATTAATTAATTTTAACAGGACATGGTTCCACCTTAAGAATTTACCAGAGTGCTAGACCTTCTCCACAGTAAGAAACACACAGCAATGCATAACCAAAATCAATTTAACTGCCCAGCTGCAAGCCAGGAGAAGCTGCTTAAACTGGTAGGCAGAATCTAAATTAAGTCTATCTTATTCATACTCACTTAAATTTGTATGAATGTATTTGCAGTGCAAGGACCTAAGAGCTCTAAGAGCTCTGAACTATAAGCATTGGCTTACTAGGACCAGGTCAAGGATGTATGGTTATTTTTAAGGCCTTCTGGAGCCCTGCATCCTATTGAAAATGTGTTTTTGCTGCTCCTGAAGCAGTTGCAGATCCATTGTGGTTAGTAGACTGATGCTGGAAAATGGACAGAAAAAAAATAAAGTTAGACTTTTAATAATTCAAGCTAACCAGAAAAGAAAAAAAAAGAAAAAAAAAAAAAAAGCTGAAATAAAACCTGCAATGGCTCATTTGCTTCAAGGAAAGCTGAGCCACACTGCAATGGGGAAGTAGTCCCAGAGGTCCATCTCCTTAACTGGGGTGGGACCCCCATTGGGTTAGCTCTGTCTGCAAGCTATGCCAAAATAAACGCAATTTTTTTGTGAAACAGTTGAAATTTTGTTTTCATACAGTAGTTAAAATCAACTCTCTCAAATGAACTGAGAGGAAGAAGCTAATGTAAAGTTTGGCCAGACAAATCCATATTTTTAACTTATAAAAGGACCTTGGTTTTATTCTATAATTTCTTCTCTTAGTCAAGTTATATCTCAAGATAATAATGACAATAATAATAACGATAACCCTCTTTCCCATTTTTTTTTCCATTTAATGAAGTAACAGTAGTTTGCTTCCTAATTTTTCAGTATGAGTCAATGTAATGCAGACAGTCTAGGTAAAGCTGTGACCTATTCATTTTAATAAACCCAAAGTAAGTCACTTAAAATAAATAAAGTACAATCTACAGAATATGAACACCTTATTTAAACCAGTGCTAAGAATGTGACATCAACTATCCCCCCAATCTAGGAACACTTCAGGATTTCATCTTGGAAAAAAGGAATGTAGTTGAGAGGACAACATTGCTCCTAGAAAATGGAGATCACAGAGTTAATTAATTCCTGAGCCAGCACAGGTTGTCTTTGTTAGAGTCCTCTGACTTGGCTTGCGCCAGACTTCAAACTGCCTCAGCTTCCACTTCTTCTTTTTTTCAAATTCTTGTAACGTAGAGTAAGGAGGGTGAGGGGATGGTGGTGTTCAGTTTTGTTTGTTTGCTTCCCCTACAAAATGTGTGACTCTCAATTAAGAACTTACATAAGGTTTGCATTTTAAAGCATGCTCAACACTCCAACTGCGCTCTTACTAAGAGAAATCTTGCTCAAAAGGGGCAAAATAATGACTTCTCCATTAACTGCAGTGCAATTGGTGTTGCAAGTGTAACCTTAAGTATATCTACACTTTCATCCTTTTCACTACATGATTTCATTATGCATTTGAGTGTTTCTTTTTATTGTTTAAAGTATTAGATATGGAATTTTTTTTTATGGTTTAACCCCCACCCTCCTCCTGACCAGCCCAGGGGAAAAGCAACTTTGCATATATTTTTCCTCTTTATGTTTATATCAATATTTCCCTTTAACAACTTTGAAAACACATGCTCTTTTTGGAGTTATTTCCATCAGAATAACTGAGTGATGAAATGAGTCATGAGCACCGATAGCTAACAAATTTCATATGTACAGATATTTCTTCCCATTGGTAACAGTCACTTAGTGATGGAATTATGCAACGAAGGCAAATGAGATCCAAGGGCAAATTTTATTTTCAAATAAGCTGACTTACTTATAAACCAGATGGCAAATTTTACTTTAACTGGTTAGTTGTTTGGGGTACAGATAGAATCATCTTATTTTCTTTGGGAGGTGTTTTTTGATAGTGCATGTTGCTTTCAGCCTTGTGACAGGAACTTTGACTTTCCATACGTTTAGATTTCCCTGTAAATTGGGAACTGAAGGAAAAGATGAGGTTCTTTGCTAAGACACACAGAGCATTCAGTGTCCTCTATGACAGGCCAGGTGTAAGGACTTCATTATTTTGCTCTGAGTTTGGAATATTGACATAAAGTTATTAATAGTGCTGGTAATAGTATTGCCGATTCAAAATGTTGTGAGCAACAGGTATCTCTTGTTACAAAGATTATCCTATTATTTAATAGGAAATGCCAATATTTGAAAATGGATTCGTATGTATATAGAATTTGATTCAGTTCTCTGAAGGAAAAGCCACTGAAGGAGCACATTCCCACTTGAAGAGCATTAACTCCAAGCTTGTTGTCACTAAACTAATCTTTCCTTATCTTCTAGTTAGCAGAAGGAATTCCTCTCCCAGCTGGAACTGCCAGGTTTTTCTTAGAAATCCTCCTTGCCGAGGAGATTCTGAAAGCCTAAATTCCACAGGGTGTTTTGTCTTGCTAATGACTTCAGATCACAATTGGATGCCCAACTGTGCATCTTTGTACTTGGGCTGGTTTGGGACTGATTTGTCCACGGGGGAAAGTAGACAGCTACAATTATGTCTAAGGGAATCCTCCCTCAGAGCATGTGGGGGACATGAGCACCACAATCCTAGCAGACCCCAGCTATTGCCTTTTCTCTCTGCAAAAGGCAATAGCTAAAGAAGGGGGTTAACAATGGGATGAAAGGTTTTCTCTGAAGTCATTAAACTGTGAGGAAATGGTGAGGGTCATGAATTGTTACATGAAAGGAATTAATGAGCATGAGGTGGGAGGTAAAGGTATTAATGGGAATCTGACACCTAAATTACGAAGCAGTCAAGCTCCCAGACCAGCAGAGTGTCTGCATTTTCATAGCAGATTTATATTTTGATGATCAGATACTTGCATTTCAGTGTTTTCAAGTATTTCACATTGCCTTTAACCACACAGCTGTTAAACCCCTGAAGACATAAACCAACTTACTCACACTATGCAGTGTTCATATATTTGTCTGCAAATGCCTGTCCCTATTGATTTCCTCAGGGAAAAGAAAGGTCAGAGGAACACCCTGAACCAGAAAGGTCCTTGTACTCAGCTTAGGGGTACCAAGCAGAAATTTGAGTGAGTCCAGCGATACAGCAGTGAGGGAAGAGAGGCAGCACAATAAATAGATGTGATACTACAGACTTCAAATGCAGAATTAGAAAATAATGTGTGTCAATAGCACCCACTACTCCCCAGGTCATCCACGAAACTTAGAGTTTATCTTCATGGGGACATGAAGACACAGGGAACAAGAAGGCTTCACAGCTGCTGGGAACCCCTGTCCTGCTACAGCTCCTTGTCCTGATGATAAAGCTCAAAACTGGCAGAAAGCTCCTGAAAAGTGTCATTTTAAATGGCAAGTACTAGTCAGTGTAGGAGAGAGAACCTTGCCCTATATGGAATATTTGGGGTCAGCAGCAGGGAGAAGTCTGAATGAGTAGAGCTGTACTGTTTTACTCACTGCCAGGGAAAGCGCTGGAGCAGCGTGTCCCAGGTACAGAGATTAGCAGATACAAGCAAAAATCGGTATTTCCTTCCTTCCTGTCCACCACTTAAAATTTGATCTTCAAAGTCATGGTCTGCTTGTAGTAATTTTTGAACTCCCTCAACACCTTCCTAACCAGCAGCAAAATACCCAGGACACACATAATGTCCCAGAATTGCCCACAGTTTGATGGCACCAGTTGGGACACATCACAGGCATTGGTGATTTTACCAGGACTTGTTAATTTGTTACTGTCAAGTATTGGTGCTGGAAATAGTTCATTTGCTCAGAAGACTCCCCTTAGCTGCAGGCTAACAAAGCTGTTGAATACAGAGCATGTTTATTATTGTGACTTGAAATAAGATTAGTGGGGAAGGACATTTATTTTAATTTCTTCCAGGTGGCATAAAGCCTTGGGTTTTTTGTTTTGTTTTGTGTTTTTTTTCTTCACTAATTTAAGAAAAGTTTGTGGTTTAGGAATTAAAGACTTAATTAAGCTGCATGTCAAAACCAACAAAATACCAACACAAGTGATTCCTTCTGACAAAAGAGCCTTTCAGATTGGGTTTTAACCTTATTTAAGCATCAAATGACAGGTCTTCTGAGAAACAGCTTGTCTTAAAATCAGCCCAGCAGTGACAAACCCAGCCCTTGAAGAGCATCAATCTCCACACACAATTAATACCTGCATGTATAGCTAACAAAAATTATGGCAAGGAACTTGCAACCATTCTCACTAGTATGTGAGCTCTATCATAAAATATACAAGATTAAATCAACCAGAGGGTTTAAAATACAGCATGCAAAGTCTGAATAACAGCTGTGGCAACTTGTAGCATAGGAGAGGATAGTGAAGAAATTCTGTGCAGTATTTTTAACTGTCTTAAGAAATCTGTCAGTTGGAAATGGGGAGAAAAATGTATTTTTCTAACTTAAGTCTCCAGAGGAATTTTCATTTTGGCCGTCCTCCTAAATGCCTGCAGTGAACACCTGGTAAACCATGGGGTAATCAGAACAGCCACATGATAGAGAAAGGTATGGTTGGTCAGAATGCTTGTGATGAAGCTCTGAAAATGCTCAGAACTCTGCAAAACCTCTCACAAAACAAGGACTGTATTGGAAGCACAGCAAAAGGATTTACATGCAAGTGGAACATAAAAAAGGAAAAAAAATGAATTAATAATCTTGGTCTTGGGAATGTGCTCCATCAAAGCTGTGTGTGACAGCACTGTGTGCGAGGGAATGGAGGAAGTGCAGTCAGAGAACTTTCCCCAGGGCACCTGAGGCTGGAGCTATGGGACAGATGTGTGGTGATGCTGCAGAGAGCACAGGGGGTGGGATCTCATTCCGCCATGTCAGGGGTGGGATCTCACTTCGCCACTTCACAGAATTCAAGTGAAGGATCACAGGGTTATGTTGGGCAAGTGGTGCAATAAATGTTTAGCCTCAAGATTTTGCACTACAGTAATTCACTTTTGTTTGAACTGTGCTTTAGACACTGCTCTTCAGAACACAAAATATTTCTTTTTTTGTGTGGAATAAGTAACATTTTTAATTAATGTTTATCTTTCACACCTTGGCTGACAACGAGCTGGAAAGATACTAGTATCAAAACCCAGTACGATGGATTTCAAAGTTTTTTTACATTTGCTGTAGTAATTTTCTTTATATTAATGTGACAGAGCCATAAAATTGACAGTTTATGCAATACTTATTTGAATATCTGTACTCATTATATGAATATTTTTACTTAATATTTCTAATCTATCAGTATATGTAGTAAAACTTTTTTTTGTCTCTTCCTTAATGATAGATGTCAAGAATTGGATTGCTCAGTTTCATCAGCACAGTTAACATTTATTATTTACCTTCCTAAAGGAGTACTATGAGATAAAAATTAAGATATTGTTCTACATTTAACCAAAACACTGGACCACATCTTATATTTTTTTGCCCAGAAACTTTTAGTTTACTTGCTGTGAGGAAAAGCAGAGTACAAATAAAGTATAAGATGGATAAAAAAGATAAATTGGAGCAAATATCCTGAAGAGCATTAAATGATTAATTTTTAAAACTAAAGAATGTTACTAGAAGCTCACTTTGACGGAATACAGATTTTTGATCTATAAAACTTCACATGAAAATGTGGGAAGTTTATTTAAGAATATCCTCACCAACAGGACTTGCATGATGGGGACATTAGCTGACAATTAGTGGTACTGAAATATGATTGAATGATAGGAAGGGTGAATTGGGACTCAAAATTATTACAAAATTGGAATTACAAATACTGCTAGAATACAGGACCACAAAATAGAATAAATCTGGATATGAATCCCCACTCACAGTGAAACAGTAATTGGTTTGCTATCACATTCCACAGATAAATTATTATGAACTTGTGGTTGAAGGACATCACAGTAATAATTATAGCTAATCAAATAGCCTTAATGGTGAATTATGCAGTAGACTATTAAAATATTCTATCAAAACAAGACTATAGAAACATTCTCTTCACACCTCAGCCAAATGTTAGTTCTAGAAGACAAAATGTGGTGGTTTTGATTTGGCCCTTAGTAATATACAAGAGTAGTTTCAAACATAAATTAAATTACTACATATTAGGAAAACAGAATATAAGTAAATTTAAGATCTTCTAAAGAACTGATACTAAATTTAAGGATGAGTTATTAATTTATTTTACTGCATATAAATTAGGGTCAACTGTATCATCTGAAATACAGAGCAGTGTAAGAACTCACCTTCATTTAAGTCCCTAAATGCAATAAAATTTTCCCCATGCAGCAAGATACCCAGCATTCAGCTTTGCACCATGCTGAGTTTTCCTCACAGGATTTTCTAAGTAGGATTTGTACTCTCCTTACAACCTTGAAACACAAAAGGGAAAAATGAGAGTTGTGGTTACTTTTATATTCAGTTTTATTCACAGAAGAACGAATTCATCTCAGTATTGGATTTTTTTTCTTTTTTCTTACATTTCATTCCAATGATTCTCCTCAGATATTAAGGAATCACTGTATTTTTCTTCTGTTGCCTTTTTTTTATCCCTTAAATATTTCACTTCTTATCCAACAAGAAGTGATGACTGTCTAAAACCTGTGACTTTTTTTTCTTTTATTTATCAGTTTCACACTCTTTGACAATGACCTTCTGTATGTTTTGGGGTTTTTTTCTTTAATCACTCAGTATTAGTAAATTTGAGAATCTAGTTCCCAGGGAAAAAGAAAACCACCTGGTATATAACATGCACCTTTTCCTTCAGAAAAAGAGGCTATATTTTTGATTACAGTATGTTCAGAACTAGTACATAACAGAGTCAAAGCATAGCCAGACTTTGCTATGATGAAGTAATTTATTCAGTGTTAGACTTTAAACTGTGCTTTAGTTTCATTCTACTCAGTTTCCCACACCTTTTATCTTAGTTTAATTTTTTTCCCCCCTTCTTCACTATGAAACTGCTCTCTTGGTTCAGTAGGATTCCTGGCGTCTTCCTTGTAGAGATGAATTTTGAAGTCTCTTCTTCCATTTCCTACCCCCATACCCCACTTAAAAAAGTGTCTTTGGTTTCCCCTACTCCCAAGGAATGAGGGCTAGGAAGTGCTGGATGGAGTGCTGACCTGAGGATACACCTGGGTGCAGGCATGCATTTATTGTTATGACATTAATTCCGTGATCTAGAAATCCTTTAACTGCCATAATTAATTTCTTAGATAAAGTGAAGCAGGTTTCTACTCCTCTGTGATATTGAAAAAATAATTTTCTAAGAAATGCAAATATCTTGAAACAAACACCCAAGAGGTCCTTTTCTTTGCTGGAAACTCTTGATTTGGTGCCAGTTTTCTGTCTTCTGATACCATTCCCTTACACTAATTGTTTCTTGCAGATCTTCTGACATCTTAGGAACTCAGAAACTATTTCACACTATTCTGTGGAATAAGGCTTATATGTGGCAATGTAATTTAAAATCTGCTTATTTCACTGCTTTGGCTATTGTTCAAGTATTCCTGTCCATGTGCCCTAGAAGTGCTTAGTCAAATTTTTTACTGGTTGAAGCTTAATAGAACTTAGGCAGACAGGGTCACTCAGCAATTTATTCTCTCTTAAAATAACTTTGATTTTTACCAAGGCAAAAAATGGCCATTCTTGAGACAAGATATTAGGAACTGGGTTGATTAAGAATCTAGAATCTAGGTCTAGAATATTTTCCTCATTGGTCCTTTGAGTTTTGTCTTGATGGCTCCAAAAACACATGAATATGTGTATTCATGTGTGTATGTGTATATATATAGATATATATATATATATTTGGAATGATATATATAATATGTAATGTATATACGTATTATATATGTATAATATACATATGCATATTTGTGTATGTATACTACATACAGTTTATATTTAAACAAACATAATTTATTAAATTAAATTCTAGGTAAATGGCTAAGTTTTGACTTGGGAGAAAGTGTTAAAGATTCAGACCCATGAATCAGGACATAATACCGCTGGATTCTCTTATAAGTTGTGCTGAAGAATCCTTTTTGTGATCTTGGTCAAGACAATGATGGGTACTTAGAGTCAGGTGGTCCTATAAACCTGCAACCTCTGAATTTTATGACTATGGGCCCTAATCACCTATCCTATCCAGGCTTTTACAAATAAATAGGAAAAATTAGTTCGGAACAGGAATCTTATAAAACAATGGTTGCTACTACCAAGAGGAGCTTCATTCCAAATGGTCCAAAAGTTTATGCCAAGGTGTCAGTCTGTGTGCAACAAGCCTCTGATGGGTTGGGAAGAAACAAGCAATAATTGCTTGTGAATATGAAATTTTCCTAGCTGCGTCTCAGCTCCAGCCTATTTGATGATTATTTCTAGGTGAACATGCAAGCCTTTATATTAGATACATTTCATTTAAAAATCTGCTTATTGATCTCAACACCACAATGTTTGGCACAAGAATCAAAGGAGTTGATCAAGTATCAAAGGGATGGTAGCTGAAAATGTGGGAAATTCACTTTTACAACTAAATCTGTGTCACCTCCCTCAAATCTCATGATAAAGTATTATTGTTAAACTATTTATTCTGTAGTGTTTGCCATCACAACACAACTGAAGTCCATATTGTGTATCTGAAGTAAAAAACTTCCTACAGGTGTAGCTAAAAGGAGTCAAATCAGAATAGAATGTCATTGGATTTGGCCACTTTGGCTTTATTGTGGAAATTCTACAACCCTGGATGCTAGCTGAAAAGGCAGGGAAGGCAGAAAACACCAATCTGTGGCATTATCCTGCACCTTTCTCTGAGACCTCAGGGATGAGAAAGACCAGAAAGGATGGCTGTGTTCTGCTGCCTCATATTTTGGAAATCAATATGCAAGTCATGCTGTTTCCTCCAGAAAGGCAGAGTGGAAAGAAAGTAGTAGGGAGAGAAACCTGAGGCAGATATTTCTGTGGACAATCTGTTCTGGAGGTGTCAAGTGCAGAGACAGAGGAGAAGAGAACACTGTCAATGTTGGTAACCATTTAAGACTGAGGGATGAAATATCGGAAGATCTTTCTCCTCCTTAACCCCTTGTCTGCCACCATTGACAGAACCACCAAGAAACAGATGAATTTGTGATGGACAAAATATTCCCCCTCCACAATGAGATCAACATTTTAAAAAAAAATAAATTTTTAATTAGATGATGGATGGAAGGGTCTGTAAATATAGCCTTTGCTTTCCCTCATCTTCTTTGTAGGATCTGTGCGGTAGATATACAGGTTTGGTTTTTTCTCTCGTGTTTTGACTGCATTTGTGTGAAAAACACATCATGAAATGAGCACTGGCTCATGCTTCTTTACAGACCCTTAGAATCCTATTTGATTAAGTAGCTTTTTGTATGATTTGTTTTATATCAGAATTTTTTTTTCTTTTATAAATATGCCTCTGCCCTTATTCTGAAATGAAAGCTCTGTTTAGGACTTTTGGCAGGAGAAGCAGTTGTCTTCACCTCTTGACACAGTAATGTATACAATCAGAGCTTTAATAATTTAGTAGAGCTACCTCCAAGTAATTTGTTAGGTAATTTATATTTTGGAAGACAGGTTGGCCGGTGGGTGTTCTCCCTTCCTTTGTGTCATGATTTGTGGCAGAAAATGGTTTGGCACCACTGTTGTTCTATTGGGGTCCTTTTGATTATTTAGGTGTGGGCCAGTTCAGGGCAGAAAGCATAATTCCAGATTTCTCCTCACTGCTGCAGGCATGTCTCATAGTCAAGCAGCATAATCTAGATCCTGATAACAGGTGGAGAAGACTGTGAGGAAGCTTACGTGATGCCTACTCTGTTTTTTGGGGAAAAGGCAGAGCACAGTCATAGGACAAGCCCACAGGACCCTGAACAAACTCTGTCCTGTGATAGCTTTAACAATTGGAAATCTCTTTTATTTACTCTCTGGCTTCTGCTTCTTTTGTATTGGAGAAGTCCAGGGCACAGACAGACTCCACAGAACCAGAAAGGGAGGAGTCTGCAATGTGCACAGATCTATGTACACTTGTACAGAGAGACCTGGAATTTCCCAGAAATGTCGGAGAAGAATCAAATTTTCTTCACATTAACCCAGCCTGACTAGTGAAAAGACATTTGTGAAATAAGATGTGACTTTAAAAAGTATATTCAGGGGTGCTTTATAGTAAAAACAAGCATTCAGATGGACCCCAGTAAAAGTCATAAATTCTATTCTTCGACTCTTATTTGAGTATTTTTTTAATTTTAAGCTGACATAAACCAATTGTATTTTGGTTAAGACAATAGAAATACTCACTTTTATTTGTACACATATTACTACCTTATCTGATGAGAAAATAAGTACTAAAATCCCCCCTTACATGAGACACATCAGCCTATTGCAGATAATTGCTAGTGGACCAATGAGTTGTGCAATATCATCAACTATTATGGAATAAATGTGCTATGAATAACTCCCTGAACAGAATATACCAGTGGGGATGATGTTGCTTGTGTTTAACACTGGCTGCTGTGGAGCTCTTGAATGTGTCCCCTTCACTGAAGGTTTGTTTCATGCTCTTGTATCAAACAAATCCTGGACTAACTGCACAGAAGTTGGCCTTTAGGTTGCTAGTCTTCATTCCCAGCACATGAAGTCTCCCCTGGGAACAGGTACAAATTTCCAAGAGCAGCACAGTTCATGTATTATCAAACACTAAAAGCGAGGCTTTGATGTTCAGCTTTTTTAAAGCCCTCAGAAGAATTTTTCCTCATTATCACCCCAGCTGAGTGAGCTTTATGCTCCCCTTTCAGAAAAATGCTCAAGTGCATGAGGACTCTATCTTCCCTACGCTGTTAATTAAAAGATGACAGATTATTCTCTGTGACTATTTTTTATTTACAGTACTTCATTGATTAGGTATTCTTGATGAATACGATTCAAGAGGGAGTTAAAAAAAATTCAAGGTAATTTCTGAAGTTTTACTACATGCTTTCGCCCTTGTTGAATATCTGCACATCTATGTTTCAGCACAGTAGCAGGAAATAATGTGTTTCTTGCAAGTGCCTGCTGTTATTAATTTTTATTCTCCTCACAGTGCAGGAAGTCTCCTCTGGGAAGAGCTAGAAATATCAAACCATATAGAAATACCAAAGAATGAGGGCCCACATACTCTCAACCACAATCTGATCAGCTGAAGGTGAGAACAGCCAGTTTCTCACTGAGAAAGAACATTTTTCAGATTACCTCATATATGATTTCATTCGGGGAAAAGAAGGGAGAGACCAAAGTTGAGATGATATAAGGGTTTCTTTGTTTCACAACTTTTATGAAACTTTATCTCAAATGCCCTGTCATCAGTCTTGGACTAGAAACAGTTTCTAAAGGAGCAGCAATCCTGTAAGAAGGACAAACTGATCTCAGGCTACACTAGAGCAACATGTCTCAAACAGCGAACAAGTTTTCAAGAGCCAAGAAAAAATGGAATTCTGCATTTTGTGAGACATGATAGCCTATAGGGACCGAAACTGTTCACAGACTAAAAGAGTTGAGAACTAAATGAAAGAAGAAATTCTATTTTTTCTTTACTGCAATGATTCTCTAGACTCCACATATTCATTCACTTGAGTCACCATTTTCATGATTGTCCTCCATGGACAGAACCTATTAACATGTTGAAGTGTGGTTTGGAAAGGACTGCCACGACGGAGGGCTCTAGCTCTGTGCAGGGAAAGGTCTTAAGGCATCATCAAGTCGTGGTGGGTAACTAAGTAAGAAAAAAGATGGGTTTAATACTCAAGGGCTCTTGAACAAAGCCTTCTCATATACCTCAGTGGTTCATGACAAAAACCTTCATCTAAAATGACACTAACATAATGAATCAGTTTGCAGAAAGGAAGTGGTGGCTCAGTGGATGGAGTGCAGGCCCAGAGCTTAGAGGAACAGGGCTTGCCACTGGTGAAATATCCACTGACTTCCCTACTCGGCGCAGTCTGTGGTGCCTGAGGAAGTCAGGATAACAGAGGAATGTCACCCTGTCCCTAAGTGCAAGCAGGACCGTAGGTATACTCTAACACTAGCATGCTACCCTCCCCTCTTGTGCCTCATCTGCAGACCAAGATAAGGATATTTTACTTTTTTCTCAAATTTTGGGACAATCAATGACTTACACAAAAAAAAAAAAAAAAAGTATCAGTAAAGTTACTAAGTTTTTTGTGTTTACTTATTTACTTTATGAGCGCTTTCAGTGAGGACAGTGGTAAGAGTATTATTATAGAAAGCACACTAAGCCATTTAGAATTGATCTTGCTAAAAGACATTATCCTGAATGTTTCTGTATTCCTACAGTGGTGATATACTCTCTTGGGAGTATGATGTTTCAGAGAGGTAGTTAGGTGATCTTCATCTTTCCCCTGCTCATCTAGTCAAATCTGTATTAGATGTCCTGTTTAAAGCCTTCTCTCCCTTCCTTTCCTAAAGGAGTTCTGTTTCTCTCCCAAGTATGACCTTAATGGTATTTTCCCCCACTCCAAAAATTCTGGTGAGGAAAGCATCTTTGTTGCCTTAGGAATTGACCTCTCTGTCTCACTTCTGTACGGAATATTTGTGCAGCATTCAAAATAGCATCTATCCCTTATTATACCAGATGTAATCCCTACTTAGAAGAAACATCTTTGTGTTGGGAAGAGAGGGATGCTTGATGTTGTGATTTGCACCAGGGAAACAGGGGAAGATACAGTTCTTCCACTAAGATGCACTAAGATGCTCACTAAGGTCAGATGTTGTTTTTCCCTGGACTCACAAGTGGGTTCTCCTGGAAATATCAAAGCAATCTTCTCTGTGAGTTCACACAGATGATGAAGAATCTGTCCCTAGTTAATTTAAAAATCTCTTCCCAGATGACAGAGCACTGTTCTGTAATTGTGTCTTTCACACTTCTTGGTGTGCTTTGAAACCCAGCATCTATGATCCCAAAGGATCTCAAAGTGCTCTGCAGTCATGGACAGAGAAGTTTAGTTGTCTTTAAAGAGCTGCACTGATGCAGTCTGTAGACTAAAGGCCCATTATTCTTTGATCTCCAGCTGCTAGAAAACTTTGCTTACTTTGATAAGTGATCATAGACTTTTCTGATGGGCTTCACAGAGATATAGTTTAAAATGGCAACAAAGTGCATTGACAATTAAAGTGCATTGATCTCTTTTGGACTCAGGTGCCGTTTCCTTATTGAAATACTTTTACTTCATTTTTAATGGACACATTCGGTATATTTAAAATTATGAAGTCTCAAGTCTATCCTAACATTGAAGTGTCCCTTCAAGACAAAATGAAAAAAAAAAGGCAGATGTGTTTACATGGAAAAATTGTGTTTGTGGTTTAAGCCTTTTTTCAGGCAATTTGGAAACAAAATGACAATTTTTCATGTGAGTCAAGACATTTATTTTGCCTTTATAATTTTAGGGTTTTTTGTTAAGTGTTTTACTGTTGATTTTGACTATTCTTTTTTGCTTTTGTAATGGTCCAAATAAGAAAAAAGTTTTAAAAAGAAAAAAAGCATTATTTTACATGCTTCACAGAAAGAAAACAGGCCAAAAGACCCAAGCAAGGCCTGTTGTTGGCAGAATTTGGTAATTTGCAGAATGAATTGCTCCTTCCCTGTATTTCTTATTCATCTCCCATTCTGACAGATTTGTACCTGGTCTGCAATATGAACCTGTGAATTTTCCATTGATTTCAAAACTGATATTTTTGCATAATCATCTGCTGGAGCCCAACCACTTTCTCTCTTATTCATTTCACACACGTTCACACTCTCTTATTCATTTCACATATCCTATGAGCCACGAGTTTAGTTCATCAGATTTAGTGCCTTTGCCCTTACTTTCACAATCTTGAAAGCCAAAGGCCTCACCCACATCTCAGGACCAGCCCCCTTTTGCTTTCTGCATTCCACATCTGTTCACTCTGCCACTGACTCTTCTGGACAGTGGCTGAATAAGTGACAAGACCCAAATGTATGCAAGTGCAGCAGACTGCGCTGATCTGCTGTTTGATAATGAGTTGCATGGCCATTTTGCAGTTGTACAGATTGATGTAAATACTTCCAGAATGAACTATATCTTATTTGGTAAGAGAATTATGGGAGATAGCTGTATTTTGGCTCAATGCCCAGCACTGCTGCTCTCAGAGTAAACATTTTACTATTCTCTGCTTCCAGGCCACAACCAAAATAGGAGAGCCTTGTCGAAAATTAACTAAAGAGGCTCTTTCATCTTAAGAACATTTAGATTTGGTATTTCAAATAAATGTTTTTTTAAAAGTAATTTTGTTTTACAGCAGCAGTCTCTTGGAATCTGGGCTGGGTGCCCTTGGCCAGATCCACATGAGATCTTCATAAGTGGGAACAGAGCTTTATCTCCATTTGTCCTTCTTTCTTCTTTTCCCCCCTCTAATTTTAAAATACATTGACTTGAGAATTGCATTCCAAGCTATGTGACATGTCTTCTTGAGGGTTTTTGTGTCTATTAATAGGTAGGACTCAAGCATCTTCCCACATCAAGCCTTGTTGTGGGGACAGAATTGGATGGATATAAAGCAGAAAACCAAAAATTTCAATATCAGTTCATTTCAGGTTCTAATGTGTGTTTTTCAAAACCTCTTTCCAAAAGACAACAAGTTCTGTTTCCTTGGAAAACCACAGAGTTTCTTGCCATAGGGACTTCAGAAAGATAGTCTCTGTAAACTCATCTATACTTGCTTTTCAAAATTCATTTACTTGCGAAAGAAAGAAATTGAATACTTATTTAAAATACTTGATGACCTGACTCTTGTACCAGTAAAAGCAGTAGCAAGCACTGTCTTAATTCCTATATAAGAAGGATCAGGTTCCTAGATAGCTACACAAATATTTACCGGGCTGGGAGGAGCCTGGTAACACCCTCCAAAATAAAGGTTGCAATATAGCCTTCATTTATAACTTCCTGTTCTCACACGTTAATAACTTCCTCATGCATTAGTCTTTCTGGCAATTCTCCATGTTTGGTTTCTGCCTGGAGGTGATGTGTATTTGGAAGAAACTTGTACCACACTTTTGACTAGGCATGCAGCCAAAATGGCTGAGATTTGTTGCCTGGCCTAGAGGTAATGGTCTTTGAGGCCTAACACCTTCTCCTAAATGGCAAAAAAAAAAGTAATTAGAATTGCCAAAACTATTAAGTGATTCCAAGATCACTTATGAGACAGTGTTGGACTTTTTGGAAGTGATTTACTCTAGTCACATCATATTATTGTTGCTGATTTATGTCTGAAGAAAGCTGTCCATTTAGAGTCTCAGTTAAGTCTCCTGAGGGGTCAAGAAGTGAATGGGTAATTCATTCTTATTTTCCTTATTCTTTCATGTGGGCGGTGGAGGAAGAAGGGAAGAAGGTATAGATGGCTTCTACAAAGCCTTCTCTCCTTTACTTAAAATTATATGCATTTGGAGAGTTATCCAAACATAAACTCTTCCTTTAGGTATTTAATAGCGAACATTAAAAAAAACATAGATCAACCAACTAAAATCTTTTGAGTACTTTGAAAAGCTTAAAGGCTTCTGTCCAACCCTGAAAGATTCTGAGCTTCTTCAACAGAAATAAATGAAGCCAATGGTATTTGTTCATTACACGTACCAGTATGAAAGCTCTGAGTACACAGCTTTAAAGGTGTAGATAGAATGTGTTAATTCCTCTTTCCCTATTTCTTTTTTTTCACACAGTAGGTAGGAATTCTGTCTTCAAAAAACCTCCTGCCCTGTGGGTATTTTTGACATTTCAGAAGCACACTATCACATCTCTGTATACAATAGCAATGATAAACTGGAATGCATGGTATTTCCTTGCTTCTGTAGAGGAACCGAGGCAGGATATTGAATCAGACATTCTGAATCTGAAAATCTCTCCCTTTACCTCCTCCATATGTTCTGATGTCTCCTATATGTGTGGTGTCCAGAAAAGTGCATGACATAGAGACAGTGGTAGGAGAATATGGAAATACTGGTGTTATTTTGCTCTCTATTTCCTTCCAGTTTCCAACCCATCAAGTCAATAGAAGGAAAACAGAACAACCTTTTCCAGGAACAATCATGTTTGCAGTTTGTAGCTATGTCAGATAACCCTAGGTGACAGGAGAGCCTTGCGCTTACTGGGAAGCGGACAGGTAAATCTGCGCAGATGTGAGCTCTTTCCAAAAGAGCAGGAGATCAGTCAGCCCTAACCCAAAAGATGTGTGATCCTGCTATCTGAATGCTCTGTTGGAGCAATCATAGCCTGCCATTCACCATGGCTTATTACCGTGGAATCACTACTTTGCCAGAAGAATTATGCAATTTCTTGTTGCTTTAGAGAGTAAGCAGACGTCAACACACATCATACTCCACTGGCATATCCTGAATGTGACCTGTGAGGCAATCACTGAATTCATTTTCTCAGTTCAGCACCAGAGAGGATTTCAACCCATAACAGAAGGCCTCCACTATGATGCTTTATCTAGCAAAATTATTCTGGTGTAGTCCTGATGAGGTTGTGTGGGAAAGGCAATAATGAGAGGTTGTTAACCCAACCTCTCTTCCAGGAGATTTGGTGTTGGTAAAGGCACTGACCTGGGACAGCCACCCAGTTAATGTCTGAGGGTAGCAGCCAACAGCTCCATGGCCAGATGAAGATCAGGGATAAGTGGTGACCCTCAGGGGTCTGTTTGGGGACCAGTACTGTTTAATATCTTCAGCAATGACACAGGCACTGGGATTAAGTACACCCTCAGCAAATTTGCAGTTGACACCAAGCTGAGTGGTGCAGCTGACACACCTGAGGGATGGAATGTCATCCATAAGGACTTGGGCAAGTTCGAGAAGTGGGACTATGTGAACCTTATGAGATTCAACAGGTGTTCGTGTTCTATGTCCTTGAAGGTTTTCCAGACTGTACTGAACAAAACTCTGGGTACCCTGGGTCATCTGTTCATAGATCGTAACGAAACTACTTGTCTTGAGTAGAAGGTTGAGCTACAGACCTTGTGAGGTCCCTTCTGATTAGGTTTAGCCTCTAAGCCTATAAATGCATATTTACTCTCCCCCCCACAAGTTGTCTTGTTTTGACCATAGATAACAGCATATATTTATAACACTGTATATAAACAGTGAAGAATGTGCTTCCCAGTGTTTGCTTGAACTGTTTCTGGCAGTGCAGTGTCAAGTTCTCAGCTGGGGCCTCAAAGAAGTAATTTTCAGCCATTGATTTCTTGAACCATGAAGCTGTACTTCCAGAATCCCACTGCTAATAAGGAGTATGTGAGGTAAGATTGGCCCCCATGGAAAAGGTTAAGAAGTGCTGTCTCTAATTTCTCCTTGCACTCCACCTTCCCCTAAAGAATTGTGGAATACATCTGTAGGGTTTCAGTATCCTGGCCTATGAAGAAAATCTAAAAAGATGAAGAAAACCTTGAAATACTCTATCTGGTTGGATTGTCTTGCTAATACATATTGCAAGTTCCTCTGAGCGAATGCCTGTCTGAGTTAAAGCATCTGTCTCTCTAACTCTACATATGAGTCTCAGATGCTTCCACCTTCACCTAAGCCGTCTAAACTTGTCTTCATCTGATGTAATTTGTTGCTGAGGTTAGATGAATATTAGCTTGAGTGTGACACAAATGATACACTTAAAAGTGCCTACTTCTCTCTTTTGACCATATAAATAGAAGCAAAACAATTAGATTAAATTAGATGTCTCTAATGTAGATCTCTATATTGAGTAAAGTTAATATCTTTAGTCAAATTTGGGCACTTTGAGGGGTGTAGAGAAACAGATAGGCCATATCAATATAGATAGTATCATATTTTCTGGAGAAAAAAAATAATCAAACCTTGCTTTACAATTTAGTTGTTATGGGAACTGTTTACAATACTTGGCATTTTTGAATGGGGTGGGGTTCTTGGCCTTGTTTTCAGCCATCAGATCTTGTTAAATCTTTTTGTGTTGGACAAAAGACATAATTATTGAAGTTTCATTCCTTAAGTAGGTACTAATGGCCTGTAATCAAGTCATCCCTCAGCGTTTTCTGTGATTTAACTAAACAAATTGAGTTCCTGAGTTTTTCTGCAAAGTATGTTTATAATCCCTTAATCACTTCAGTGGTTCTTCTCTGAACCATCTCCAGTTTAGCAGCTGGAGCCAGAACACTGGATATGATGGTACAATTTTTTTTTTCCAAATTTTTTTTTTTTTTTTTTTTTTTTTTTAATCACAAAATCCACATCCAGCTCTTGGACCTGTTCCCGCCAAATGCTGATACCAATCTGTGTGTTTGTAGTGTAGATCTTCTTATGCTTGGGTGGAAGTGTTAGCATGAGCTCAGTGCTTGGCTGCCTGCCTGGGCTGACATAAACTTTCCCCTGCGATCACCAACCACATCAGGACTTCCACTTGCAGTGTCAGGGCTGGAGGCAGCCCTAGTCTGAATGGAGGAGGATGAAGAAAAGGAAGCTACAGCCACATGTCTGTCACAGCAGATATTGAGAGTCACATCAGGAAAACAGAGAGGAAAGGTGATGAGAGAGCTGCCTGCAGTACACCTCCTGTACAGAAAATCTTACCTCTACAGAGTTTTGTCAATACCGTAAAAGATTTAAACTTGAAAAAAATTATTGTAGCACCTAGATTGTGCTCTTTTCAGTCACAGCCTCTTATTTTTCATCCATTTATCCTTGTAATTATCCCAGCAATTCGAAAGTGGCAGCACTCATCCAGGAAAATAACCAAATCCAGTTCTGACTGGTGTCTAAATAAGTAGCATGGTTCCTGTAGGTTTCCTTCACATTCAATGTAAAAGACTGAACTCCCTCCTTTAGAGTGACCTCCCAAAGGAAAAATCTGAATTATTGTCAGCAGAGACCCTGCATGACAGGCACCAAATTTGACATTCTCAGATAACCACTACAGAAAATCAAAGTCATCTTGGACCTTTCTCTTGATTTCAAGACGTGAGGAGTTTTTCTCTTGAGATCCTTGTCCCATGGTTATTCATCCTGTCATTTTATTTCCTTTCTGAAATATTCTGTCTTTGATTTTCATCCACAAATTTGTTACATCTTTCTCTAGTAGATCAGAGAATCCTTTATAACCAACATTTTATTCCTGTGAGAGGAGCAGATTTGCCACAGGCTGAAGAGGACCAGATTGAAGGAGAAAGCAATCCTCTCTCATCAAGTGATGCTCTGCCAAGCGCAGTCTCATGCAGGTGATGGGAAACTCTTTGCAGCCACTGTCACTTGGTGTCTTGAAGTCATCAGGTTCTGTAATGATGTAATCCTGGCATCCATTTCAACACTTCACAGCATTAACCAGGGAACTGGAGAGGGGCTGTGACCCAGCCTGGTGAAGGAAAGAGTATACAGTCATGATGGCCTATTCTACCATTTCTGCAGTTGTGAAGATTTAGCTTTCATGCTACATGAATTAATGCTTAAAAGTAACATACTGTTCTTGGCCTCCCTTTTAGGTCTCTCATTTCCAATCATGTTGCCCCTAAATGTGTATTATCTTGGGGCAAATCGAATGGATCCTCAAACGTTTTATTTCTGTGAATAAATAAGAAGACTTGCATCAAGGTAGCTTGCAGTTCACAGCAGTCATTGCAGCAGCAGCAAGCCATGCTGAGGAAGGATGTCCCTTGGGATCTACCAAGGGACATTCTCTTAGATCAACATCCTGAGGTTTGCTCAGGATCTCACAGAAAATATGATGGAACAAAAAATCAGATCACTGCGTCCTAAATTCCACAGTAATTCTTGAGCTTATGGTCCATCCCATCTCAGCATTCCATTAAACTGTCTCTGGGGTTACTGCTATCACTAACTTTTCCTGATTCTTCAATGCCACCCTGTGATGTTTGAAATGCCTGATGCTCTATTTGTGAGTCCCCACAACCAGTGAAAATTAGCAGAAGTGTCTCACAAACTCTGATCTCCGGCAGCTCAGGGAACAGTGCAGTAAAGTCTGAGCAGACATTCTGTGCATTTCCTAATGAGCTTCTGCCTGAGTGCACAGCCATTAACATCACTCTGGCACTCACCAGCTGCTGCTTTGAGCAGCCCTCGAATGAAAGGGTCAGGTGCTCATGGCCGAGTCAGCTGAGTCAGTGATCCTTCTTTACCCTCACATGGAAATGGAGCTCTGATGCACATCCTCCAACCCAGGGAAGAGTCCACCCTGAGAAGGTGCTGGGTGGCTCAGCCACATAAACCTTTGGAATGAGCGCAGAGATGTGCCTGTGAATCCAGATACTTGAAATGTGTTAGAATATATGGACTGGACTGGGGGTGTGCTTGTGTATCCAACATATGTAATCGCTCTAGAGACTAGAAATATTGCAATGCAATTAGAAAAGCATATGAAAAATCAGTTTTTCAAGACACCTACTGGGGGGGCTGAGTTTTGGTCCATCTTTCAATAGCCAGACTTGCCATTTCATCCTTTCCAATGAAACAGGAGAGCTGAACACTGCAATGGAGGAACACTGTGTGCTATCACCCATAGGTTGCATTTTGCTCGAAAGCCTATTTTATACCCTCAACAGTCTGTAATGTGCATCTCTGAAAGTCGACTGGGCCTACCTTCTGGCCCAAGAGGCACTGGATGTGTTACAAAACACATATAGCTGGCCATTACTATTATGCAAAAGCATGATATAATGCACAGTTCATATCATTGCTAGCAAGATGCCTTTTTCTAACAAAGGTAATAAATCATACCTATTAATAGAGGATATTCATAAAGGCGAAGGTTTTCATCTGTTTGCCACTCTCTGTTCATTTACAGAGTCTTAGCACAACTCAACCTTCAAAAACTGAATAAAGGTAGATATTTAAAGGTGTATTTTTAAAATTGGTCATGCAAAATGCTACCACCCTGTCACCATGCCTCAGAGTTGCTTCTGGGAAGTACCCATGTACTTGTGAATTTGTTAGAAAGGGATGGTGCTTGGAGAAATCTATAGATGAGTGGAGAAGCTATGAATGAGTTACATTTATGTATGAAGAAAGTGATAAAATCAGAAGAAAAGCAATTTTTGTTCAGGTTGGCTAACTTTGAAATTGTTCTAGTGCCTGTTTAACTGCTAGCACCTATTATATATTTAGAAAAACAGGGTTTAAACCCTTCAGACTTTTTTCCCTCTGCAACCAGAAAGAAAACCCCAATTTGTGTGTCTGATTATGCTCTATCAACTAAGACCTCAAAGGATGGGTTTGGTTTCCCAAGGCTCCTTAAATAACAAACCATTAAAAGATTTTTTTTCAAGCATCCTAACATAGAGATGCACAAAATCTTATAATCCCTGCAGGAATGGGCTTTATGCAACACTACACAAGGACTGTTTAAACACCATTAATGTATGGATTCTGTGACAGCGCTGTGGCAGACTAGGGATGCAAAGCCTGCTCTGTGGATAGTTTGTGCTCTCCTGTATAAACACTGAGCTTTACCTTCCTACATTTTCTACAGTAACATCGTTATCAAATTCCATGATTCTATGAATGTCATCATCTTCTCACCCAAGTTTTGGCCTTCCAAACCTTTCCTTCTATTTCTTCTGATGACTAGAAGTTATGTATATATATGGTTTAAACTAAACTGTTGTACCTTGTGTTTAAATGGAGGAGGGACGAGCACAGCATCACTGCTGGTCTGTTTCCACAGATGTGAAACATTTCAGTGGTTTTTGGTGTTTTTTTGAACCGAGAAAGAGATGCCATTGTGACTTTAAGTGATTGTTGCCCCTTCTTCCTGGGACCTCCCAGAGGCTATTCCAAATTAACTGACTTTTCCAAGAACAGTCCAGCCAAGCATCACTACCATATATTACCAAAATGGGCCTATCACTCCCCCATCGTGACTCTTACCGAGATTTTTGAGGATGTCCTAATGAAAACAGTCTTGTACTTACTTTCTGTAACATATATGCTAAGAGAACCGTCCCTCTAGGAGATAGAGATATTGGGAAATACCTTATATCAGTTTCAGATAACATAAAGAAAATGGAACAGAATGAACCAAGAAGCAGACGCCTCATCTTTTGCCTTTTGACCTTCACTAGTTAAGGCTGGACTTTCTGATTTCTCTCTGTAGTATGGCTCACAAAAATACACATCCAGACAGAGTGCCTGTTGAAAAAATGCATTTAAAACGCAGTGGGTACAAAATTTAGCCTGGTATATGACCTGGAGGTGAGTCAGTCTAATGCATGGTAATCTGGGAAGCAAGTAGGAACAAAGATTTCTCAGAAGATAGAAGGGGTTGAAGAGGGAAGCAAGATGAAATTTTGAAAATGAGGCAGAAGACTGAGAAAGAAACACCTGGAAAAAATGTTGTAAGTAGAAAGTGGTACGGAATTGAAACAGAAATGGATTAAAGGAAGGGAGAAGAGCAACTGAGGGTCAGATTGGAATGGGGGGAGAAGTGAAAGATTAAGGATCAGTGAAGCATGCTGATTCTGGTCCAATTCTTTGCCCTATTCTTTGGACTTTAGGAAGGCGCAGCCAGGGCTTTAGACTCTAGTGAATTTGCCTTCCTTTCTTCCCCTGTATGCTTCCTAAAATGCATTCATGTGTGCAATATGCAACTATGATGTGATGTAAAAACAATGTGCATGATAGGAAGAGTTTGCAACATCAGGCCTTTATAATAGCAAAGTCTTAGAGCACAGAAGAGTTTCTCAGCTGGGATAAACTGAGAGAGCTCCATTCAATCTGCATACTCTTTAGTCTTGAATTAAGTACCGAGCATGTTAGCAAGTGAATAATGACAGGAGAATCTCCTTTTTAATCCTAGAGGCCCTTCCTGGGTCCTTGAGCTGAAACTTTTTGTCTCTTTAGAAATTTAAACCATGTTTGTTCCACTCTTACATCCACTGGAATTTGCAACATATCTGCTTTGTAGTCTGGACAAAGCTTGAAGATTTCCCCAAACACAGTGTGAATCAAACCACACAGGAATGTTTGTAAAGAACATCTTGGACCCTTTGAAAACATATTCAGTTCTCAGAAGCACTAATGCATTCCACATTTGGTCATTAAACACTAATTGGTAACATGCTGTGGAGGGGTTCACTCTCTGACCAGTCAGTATTTCCTAGGTCACAGCACTGCATGACCTTGGTGCCCTGACGTGACCTGCCCTTTTGAACTTTTAATCCTTCAACTCGTCAGAGAGTATTAGTAGCTCAGGCCACTTTGGAAACCACAGGCATATTTTCCCCTGGCTGTTTCAAAGTTTTCTTGGTTTCCCCTCCATCTCCTGCACTCACCCCCCTCCTCGCTGATGATGCAGGATGTCTTTTGGGGGCCTAATTGAAGGCTTCAAAGTGCCCGATAGTTTATTATGAAACTATTGTCCTTGGTAAATGTCACAGGACTCATGTTTTATTATATTTATAATCTTTTTTCCATTAGTCTGCCATTTCCCTGAGAAATTATGACCTTGGCTCTATCAGTTTAACCAAGCTGGTTTTATATATAGCAAATGTGTGCGTGTGCACAAAAGGCGAGAAGAGGGGAAGTGACCAAAGAGATTTCGATTAAAGCAGTGCTTGTGCTGGCTTCTCCTAGAATCTGGAAAGCAATTTAAAGATTGTGATAAGGGAAGGAATCAGGAAACAAATTATGTCTAACATTAAAATCTCAAGTGCTATCTCTGACTTCAGTGGACATAGGGCAATAGATCCTGGTTGCTGTCAGGTCTATCATTTAGCATAAATTTCACCTGATATTTTTTAGCAGAAGTGTGTTTAGGATTTTCTTGTCTCCCTGCTTGTTCCCTTATCCTTGCTTACTTGGAGTTTTCTCACTCTCTATTTTGGACAAATTTAAAGCATTTTGCTTAATTGTATAAATCTCCCATGGGCTAAGTCTCAGGACAGACTACTCACAAACTGTATTTCATCCTTAGCAGCCCAGAGGATGACAACTGGGTCTTTGTGGGAATTTGGGAAAGAAATAATCAGGGCACACTGAGTGCAGGGCTGCCGACTGGGGTGGGTCTCACAAGGTGCCTTTCAAACAGCAATTCCTAAATCCTTTATGAGGGCTCCCCTGGAAGAAACTCAAGACAACCAAACTTGTTATTGGCAGTGGTACATCTGAAATACTGAAGAATGTGCCTCACTTGGAGATTGTGAGGGTCTGCTGGCTGGGCAGTGACTAAATGCTTTCATTCAAGGAGGGACCCAGGACCTTTTTTAATGAACCAATAAATGAAACAGTGCCAGAAAATCTGCCTGGGCACAGGAACGTGACTGTCTATGCTCTTACATTGTTAGACCAGTACTGGGCACATCAATTTACTGGTATAGACTTAGCCAGAAAGCTGAGTTCTGTAGGTACGATTTTAAGGATCATGCAGGGTGATCTCCTATTGAAGAAAAGAACATAGTAACTGACCTTGGTCTTGTTTGCCTCCCAGTGGGAGTGGGTGAGGTCAAATTCATTAAAGTCTTTCTTTGAGAAGGAAAATGCTATAAAAAGCAATGTGTTGCGTTGTNACAATGTTTTGCTTTTTTTTTTTTTTTTTTTTTTTTTTTTTCTTCTTTAGGGAACATTTATAAAAAGAAAAAGTTTGGTGTTGATTTTATGCTGCAGGATTTGAAATGGTTCCATTCGTTGTTCCCTTAGCCAGTCTCTTAAACATACAAAGATATTCACTCACTGTAGATATTGAAAGAGTTCTCTAACTGCCAGCCATGCTGGCCCAGGCATGTGGGGACAGGACAAATGAAAAAATGCAGAAAACTTTTAGGATAGAGAATTTTTTTCAGAAAGCTATATCTTCATAAGAAATTTCACCTTTGAAAGAAAGAAGGTTTTTTTGAAAGAAAAAGTTTTTTAATTACCATCTGGCCAACAGTATTTATCACTTGAGATCACTGGAACTGATCTTTTAGTTTTGCTTTTGTTACCTCCCTTGCGAAGAATCACTATATATTGTATGTATATGTATTTTCTTTTCGTCTAGAGCAGCAAGGGCAAGATACCCCCTGTCCTTCGAGGATTCCTTCCTCTTGCCTTTGCCCCTCCCACATGTCAGTGACAGTATGTAAAGCCATTAGAGTCATGCTCTTGGCAACATCCCCACTTTACAATGCTTCATTCCCAATTCCCACGTAAGGGATGACAGACTTTGGTGACCTTTTGTATCAACACTTGTTTGCTAAAATTAGATTTTTTTTCTCCCTGGCATATAACCAAACAGATTATACTCCTCAACCTGTCATCCTTGGAGGGCAGGCAGCCCCAGAAACTGATGATGCAGAGGAATAAACTTCTCCATGAAGAGTAAATGGAGCTCAAGGGGAAAAAAAGCAAAGCGAACCAAGTCCTAGCAGCATATGCATCTATTGGTAGTGTGCATACACATGCACAGATGATATTAAGTGATGGTGTCAGCCACAAAAGGTTGAGAGGTTAGATACAGGTCAGATAAGCATCTAGCAATTTAGATGTGTCTTGAAAGTTCATTTGAATTTAAGATTTGTGGAAGCCATTGGTATAAATCCAATAGAACTGAACCTTGAAGGTTTACTGCATGTCTTTATCTGGCTGGAAACAATGCTCAGAGAATCTGAGCTGGGTGTCTCTGCTCCCTGCGCACGTGTCCGACCTGAAACTCAATGCTGTTCATTGCTGCACTTCATGAGTGACTGGTGTGTCACTGCCTCAGCATCTGCACTTCTCCAAACTCTGCAAGAGCCACTCTCAGTAGAGTCTGTCCCACATCACTCTTCCTTTAGGTCACCCATTCTGAGAGCTAATTGAAAGTGAGCGCTAACTATATCCCTCTAAGCTGGATATATGCAAGGTGTTGAATGTTACATAAAATTATCTTTCAGACCATTTTGCATATCTTAAAGGAAACAACCAGATTTTATTTTTGCTTATTATTAGTTATTTTTGCTGATAATTCACCGGTAGAGACGACGGGTTGCTAATACCATCACTCCGTCACAGTGGCCTCAGAAATAGTGTCTTAAGATGCGTGAGAGAGAAAGGTGGGACCATTCACTGAGGCTCTGACTCTGCCATGATGAAGAAGCAGTACAACACCAGTGTCCCCTGCTCTGGTGACACTTCAGGGCAGAGCGCTGCTCATGTAGCTGCTGGCTTGGCCGAACATCCCACGTACTTTCCTATGCACCACTGTGGAAAGCAGAGAGCAGCCCACCAAAGCTGGAAGTTGTCATTCTCTTCATGTGGTTGCACTCGCAGTTGTGACACTGCCAGTGACGTAAAGGGAGAGGAAAAGGCTGCTTTTTCAGCAAGGTACAAGCACAGAGATATTATCCGTCCACTGATTTTAATCTCCTCTCACAAACACATACAACCAGATCCAAGCCACTGATAGCGCCTCTCCTTCTCTATACCTGCTATCAGCTTTCTT
Source organism: Origma solitaria (assembly GCA_013397895.1). Taxonomy (NCBI): domain Eukaryota; kingdom Metazoa; phylum Chordata; class Aves; order Passeriformes; family Acanthizidae; genus Origma; species Origma solitaria. Next base: position 84,512 of record VZRL01004594.1, on the reverse strand, counting down.
AACCCTTCTCAGGAATGGAGTGGGTAATATCACTGCCCCGTATTCAACCGAGACAAGGAACTTTTAATGCTGCATATTCATACCTGGAGAAATATTACAGAGCCTCCAAATCCAACTGGCAGCTTATACTACCTTAAAGTACAAAGTACTGGAACTCCCTAACTTTGGAGCAAATAAAGGTTCTGATCTTATCCTGCCAAATGCAGAGAAAAGGTATATCAACAGTAGTCTATCTTGACTTTCTCAGACTAGAAAAAGTACTGAAACAGGTTTCAAATTGAGAACTTTCTTTTTTTTTTTTTTAGCGAAAAGGGATTTTTCCTCTTACAGTATATTTTGTTAGACATGCTGGACTTCCTTAGTTATAAACACAATGAGGCCACAGACACCAAAATATTTCAGTCAGATAAGAGACTGAAACAATTCTTTTGAGTTACCTGGCTGATGTTCTACACATTTCTTCACCTCCATGTTGTTTTATATATTCTCCTTAGACATATTAAGTGTCCCATGACTTGCATGCTTCACCACAAAGATTGTCTCCATGGCGTCCTTCCCACTGATCAACGAAAAGACCATGGTTCATTAGAGCACAGGTCATGGACCAGGAGAGTTACCTTACTAGGGAAAGTATTCCAGGATCTGTAAGAAACAATGACACTCACAGTCAGAACACTTCAGTTTTGACTTTGCTAAAATTATGAGCTCTCCTGAGAAAATACTGGCATATTTTATTATCTTTGAGACTGTGTTGCATGCTCCTGCCACTACCTCTTCCCCTTCTGAGTGTGGGTGACTGGCTGCTCACTAGATTCCTCCATGCTGTTATTGTTTTATTCTTTTCATTTTAGCTGAAAATTTCCAGAGAGCGATAGCACATGGATAATACTGATGATTCATTTTCTCACCATCTCTAGTCAGCAGTGTTGTGGCTGTGACAGGGATTTTCCCTTTTGCATGCTGTCCCTGATATGCAGTAGGGGTAGGTGTGAGTTTTACCCGAACTTGGTTTTATTGCTTATCCACGATCAATGAAATCAGCTGGATCCTCTCTGATGCATTCAATGGCTTTTGGGGGCCCCTTTCATAAAGCTGTTCTTTATAATGAGCAGAGTAAATGACAAGCAAAGGTCGTTTGCTCCTCGTTCTGTTAAATCAGCAGCTTTTACACTCAGTTGGGTATTCCCCTTTTGCTACATCAAAATGCAAACGCAAGCAGCTCATGATGTGCTATCTCTGCCCGTGCTCCCTCTCTCTGCTCACCCAGAGACTTCGCTGTTTTCTGGGGTTCTGCTGTGACAGCTCTGGCTCCAGACATGGGCCAGCCTCAGTCCTAACACAAGGGTGGTCCCTAGAACAAAGGGATCACACAAATACGCACTGATCTCAGAGCTACCTTCGGAAAACTAAACATAATTAATCCATTGTATCTCTTTTATTTTGTAATTGTAATGAAAATTTATTGTCTTTCAATAACATGGTTCACACAGATTGCTCCATGTTTTTCACTTCTACATTATTCCTTGAATTAGTATTGTGTTTTAATAAGTCTTAATATGTCGTATGTATAATTATTATTTTAAATGTTGGCATTGTTTTCACTTTTTTCTTGTTGATCTGCAAAGGGGAGACTGAATGCATAAGGTGTCTATCCAGAACCTAAACCAAAGGAATGTGTGAGCTACAACTGGCCTAGAACTCCTAATGAGAGGTTATCATCTTGTCATCCACACCCAGAAATCCTTCACAACCTTGAGTCCAAATTAAGATAGGGACTTCCAACCCCTGAGTTCAAGGATGGTTTACCACAGGTTTCCTGTGAGATTTTGCACGAAATTCTTAGGCCCACTCCTCTTTAATTTTCTACTTCCCACAGAAAGAAGAGGAAACTGAGCACTAAACAACTTTGCCTTGGTTTTCCAGCATAGAAAACTAATGTAATTTTTTTCCTCACTACTTCATAGAAAAATCCAAATATTAAGGATCATCTTCTTAAACTGTCAGAAAAATTCAATTATTCTGTGATCATCTGTCAGTTGAAGAACCATCCATTTTCACTGCACATGCCCAGGGTGACCAGACCTCTGACCTTTACTTACAGAGGGGAGTTTTTCAAGGTCTTGTGAAGGTGAGTGAATGATGGCTCTGGCAGAGCAGAGGAAAATGTGAGCAATGCATGGGGAAATTGAGACACTGAAAACTTATGCAGGGGTGCAGTGACAGCACCATGAAGGTATTTTCCACTGAGTTTTTTCTTTTATGTATTTCAATTATGAGATTACCTTGTAATCTTCTGAAGATACTATTTTTGTGCTTTTTTCTAAATCTCTGTCTTTTGAACATAAAAGTAAATATTATTCCAAGAAGCAGTTAATTTATTTTTAATGAATCTTACCTGGTTTTGTCAAACAGAAGGTATAAATTGTGGGGTTTTGGGGCTTTTTTTTGGTTGTTTTTTTTGGTGGGGGGTTTTTTTGTGGGTTTTTTGGTGGTTTTTGTTTGTTGGGTTTTTTTTTCATTTAAAAGGCTATATTTACAGCTTCCACTGACCTTTATTGCTTTTAAAATTATCTTTCACTAAAATTTTCAGTGATGGGCTTTTGTGGAGAAAAAGATGTTGTTTTCAGGCAAACAACAGTGTTTTAGGTATAAAAATTGTGTTTTAATACTTACTTAACTTACTGTTGGTTTTTTTCTGCTATTGACTTCAATATTACTCATAAAACACAGTCCCAAATGGTCTTGTGTACACATGCAGGTAAGCTTATCAGCAGCCTGACTTCTGATACATCCAGGTATTCAGCCGTGATTTCAGATTATTTCCTCTGTAGTAGCCAGCACCGAGGAAGATTGATCACCTTTCCAAACACCCAATGCTCTTAAAAAGCAAAGTAAAAAAGAATCAGAGATGTTAAAAAAAAGATCATAAATCAAGAATAGAGCGAAGTCTCTCTGAAGAACTTCTCCCAAGTATTCTATGAGAACAAGAGAGCACAAAGCTGTGTTCAGGCTAAAAGCAGCTGTATCACCTGGGAACAAGCAAATGGGTTTGCAACAGCAGATCTGAGGCTGGATTTTGGTAATGATGAAAAAGCACATAACTTCACATGCTTCGGTTTCCCCCACTGCAGGTGGGAAATGATACATTATTTTTTCCTTGCAGAAGCATTTTGGGATGGATGTAAATGAGGCCCTAACAGCCTCCCATTGTCAGGAAAAAGAGATGAGGATCCCTGCCAGAGCTCCCATCTGTTGTCAGCAGCACACAAAGGTGTTCTCCCACTCACATTATCTGGCTGAGAGATGCTCATCGCCTCAGTTTTCTCTGTGTGCAACAGAATATAGGCTAAACATAGGGAGCTGGGATGATTACAGAACACTTTCCTCGAAAATGTATTTTGATCTGTGGCCTCCAAATTGCATCAACCTTCTTCTCTTCTGAGAAGAACTTTCTCAGTTCTTAGAAACAGCCAGTGTTCTGTGGGGCTTCTTAGGCACTTGTGTTCTGATGGAGGCATAGCCAGGAGGAACCAGAAATGCTCTACTTAAAGGTCAGAAGTTTTCTGGATTTTTGTTTTACATATGAGAGATCTGTAGTGGTGATTTTATTCCCTTCACTCTTACCCATTTTTGTTTAGTCAGCTCAAGGAACAGATGTGGGCTTCCGTCCAACAGTGTGTAACACGATAAATACGCATTCTGTGCTTTAATGCCTCGTGTGGCGTTCTCTGGAAATAGACGTGAACAATGACAACTATACTTGGCATTTGCAGGAATCAGCTGGGCTATCTGGGGATCACAAAGTTCAAATGGAAGAGCTGCAAGCCCAGAAAAGGGTGTTTTGGGCTTTTTTTTTTGTAGCAGAGCTGGCTTATTCCATCCTTACTTTTGCTAACATATCTGAAATCCTGTCAGGAATCCTTCTGCTGTTCCTTACTCCTTCTGCTGTTCCTTACAGTTATTAGACAAAACCAGGGAATGCTGTGGAGAGAGACCTCATGGGTTAAGCATGCTTATCCAGTTTTCTAGGAAGAAGGATACTTCTGGAAGCCAAATACAAATTTATACCTTGGACTCTTGTAGAACTATTAAAAAA
>VZRL01004594.1:0-80407 GCA_013397895.1 Origma solitaria | reverse complement strand
AAAAAAAAAAAAAGAGAAACTTTCTTTTAACTGAATTTACAGCAATATATACATTTGGATTTCAGATCACAGGGAAATGAGCATGGCAGGTCCTGGCTGTGATAATGATGCAGAACTGGTAGAACTGACCTGGCCATACACCTAAGAGGTGAATCATGCTGCGTCACAGATTTATTTTTAATATAGAGAAGTAGTGTATCTCAAGTTTTTATATATCTCTCCAACCTTTCACATGGATTTTTTGGACACAGTCCCCCACCCACAACTAGCTGGCTGTGGACTTGACGGACATAACACAGGATGTAGCACCTGGCTATGCTACTATTTGTTGGATGCATTTCATGTTTATCTGAAAAAAATACAGCGAATGACTCACTATTTCTATTTTTCCTTTAAGAAATTAGACGCAATAAAAGTTCTCAGGAAGGAATCTTTGTATTATCCATATCCTGTGTTGACATCCAGACTCCCTTGTGCTTTATATATAATTTCAGTAACCAATAGCTTAGGAAATTTGGATCTTTCTTCTTTAACTCATTGTTTCCTAAGTTGCATTAATTTAGTCATCAGCATGTGTACGGAAGCAGCCCAGGAATCTTCCTGCTACTTAAGCACAGCCGAAATTCAAATAGGAAGTGGCGTTACCATCAAGGCAATTGACTAGCCGCAAAGTAGTTGGCTTAAACTCATCTTTGTCTACAGCAGCATTCTGCTGGGCACATGAAGCTGCAGGACATCAGCTATCTGTAAATAAAATATGTACAAATGAAACAGGAGCGGCCCTCAGACATTAGGCTCATCAGTTAAGCAGGACTTTCCAGGCTCTCAGTTTTAGACCAAGATTTACTTAACTTGCTCTAATGTCCCACACACAGCATGTAGACCTCCCTTTTAGTATGCACTTTTAGACATGTTGGTAATCATCCTTTAACATATATTAAATGTATGGTTGAGATAAATATCATCTGTCTTTGACAGAAAAAGCTAGCCTGGTTTCCAGAGGTGCTGGTCATCACAAGTGAAAATTCATCACTGCTGAAAATCAAGACATGCTTAGACTTGTGGCATATGGGCTGGGGAAGGATTTTCAGATGTTAAAGATAATTTAGTCAAAGGCAATTAACTGCCATTAGTACTCCTAAAATTCCCCTTATTCCGCTTCCTACACAAATACATCTATTTATAATTAACCCCTGTATTTCCATAGAGTATGTTTCAGATCTGATACATTTTCTGGAAAAAACTGCAAGTTCAAACAGTCAAGAGAATCACTGCTGCTCAATCTCTGTAAGGCTGATTACTTTTACACTAGAAGTTCATTTTAATATTTCTGCTTCTGCTCTGCTGTTGTTTACCATTGAAAGCAGGACAACAAGATTTCTGACCCAAGACTTCTGACTTCTGGCTATTCCTACATTCTTTTTCTTAGCACTTTATTCCAATACTATCTCTGGATTATTCAATTAATCAGTTACAGAGGATATGGAGATTTAATTGCCTGAAAAAGAGGAAGATGATGTCATCGACTGTTTTAAGATGGAATCATCTGAAAAAAGCATAAGTAGAGAGAATTTCTTCTCCATAAGCAACATGCTTAGGACCTGAACAGCTAGACTACAAGTTACTATTAATGCAGAATGAATTCATTTTCCAGATGTTGCATCAGCACTGAACTCAAAGAATGTTATCTCAGCTGGAGTAATACAGAATTTTACTTACTGAAATAACTAAAGTATAGGACTACTGGGGAAGACTTAAAAAAAAAAAGCAATTAGTTACCTGGGTTACATACTTCTCAACCAGGAAAAGAAAAACAGTTGATTAACATGAGAAAATTTATATTTCTGATAAGCCTAAATTACTGATGTGAGCATGTTGTTTTAAAAATACAGAAAAGCAAATGACAGAATGAAGCACACCAAATTTTTGATCCAAAATTAATATCTGATTTATCAAAATTAAATATTTATTAATCTTTTTAAATTTATCTAAGGGTTTTTATATTTATATACCTTTATATGTCTACTGCATATTTATATAGCTAAGTTATAGTTGCCTATCTATGCAAATGAAGGGGAGTGTTTTACATTTGAGAAACCATCTTACTGTGAGTGCTTTTGACCATTTAAGTTTATTACAAATACATTACAACAAGATTGTCCTTCCCTCAAAGCATTTCAGTCACTTATCCCTGAACCAAAATTCCTGGCAGCTGGGCGATCTTTATCTTACCACAGTAAAATAAAAATCCACTTGACACAACTGATTAAAATAGATTTCCTCAACATATTTGGCCAAAACATTTCTCATAACCAGCAGAAGGCCAAAGGTGTCCCGAGGTGCATCAGGAGGAGCACTGCCAGCAGGTCAGGGAGGTGATCCTGTCCCTCTGCTCAGCCCTGGCGAGGCCTCCCCTGGAGTGCTGTGTCCAGTTCTGGGCTCCTCGGTACAAGGCAGATGTGGAGCTCTGGGACCAGGTCCAGCTTAGGGACTGGAGCATCTCTCTGATGAGGAAAGGCTGAGGGAGCTGGGCCTGTTCAGCCTCAAAAAGAGACAATGGAGAGGGAACCTCATCAGTGTCTGTCAGTGTCTGCAGGGAAGAGTCAGAGGATGGATCAGGCTCTGCTCGGTGGTGGCCAGCAGTGGGAAAAGGGGCAATGACCAGCAACTGATGCACAAGAAGTTCCCCCTTGAATATGAGGAAGAACTTCTTTACTGTGTGGGTGACTGAGCCCTGGAACAGATTTCCCAGAGAGAGTGTGGAGTCTGTTCCTCTCTGGAGATATCTGAGAACTCTCAGGACACAATCCTGTGCCATGTGCTCTGGGATGAACCTGCCTGAGCAGGGAAGTTGGACCAGACAACTCACTGTGGTCCCTTCTGGCCTGACCCGTTCCATGATTCTGTGAAAACTTGGTTTTGACAAATGCTCTGACGACTTTCAGTTTCCTGAGGACTTAGGGCATGTCAGAAAGTTTTCCAGGTCACAATTCTGCTCTGTGGGGACACTACTGATCCCTGTCATAACAATTCTCTTGTTTTCTTTGAGCATACCCTTGGACACACTGAAGAGCTGCCAGGGAGGTAAATAGTCATGAATATGCACCATTGCTCCAAGTGAGAGGTCCACCTCTGTAAAATATATTTTTGTAGATGTTAAATCAGCATAATAATTGTTCCTGTAAGATGTCATTTTAAAGCCTATTTTTTAGATCAGAGGAAAGAGAGCGGAAGTGATCTATTTTTGAAGATTGTCAACTAGAAGAAGAGAGAGCAATACATCCCTACAACAGGAGTTCCTGTCTATTTCTTAAACTAACTACAAGTGCACAAAAATCCCATGATATTTTATCTGTTTTATCATGTAGCATGACTCTTCTAGTACTTTGATGGAAAGTTATTAGTCTGACTTATATTTGGCTGCATTTCTATCACCTTAAAATACTGATTCAATGCCCACCAGTAATATCCAAACATCTAAACAGGTTACTGTTATTCAGATGAGTTTCATTCCTGCTGATACAGATTTAGGAGAGATATTAATGAATATTCACCCTAAGTCAAATGCAATTACAGCTATAGATGTGGAGAATTTTTTTTTTAACTTGGAGCCATATGTATGTATGCAAAATGTATATGAAATGGAGCCATATGTATGTATGCAAAATGTATATGAAATACTGCAAGATGTTAACAATATGTTTGAACCAAATGAAATGAAATAAGAATCTGGACTTGGTTATACATGAGGAACCCTCTTCTTCTTGGGAAATAGTGTTTTCAACGAGATTGTAAACAGAGAAGAGACATCACATGGTTTGCATTATAATTTCTCCTACAAGCTTTCTCTTTCAAAATGAAGCACTATAAGATTTTATGTGTTTGACTTATTGTGGTGGAGAAATAAGAATAAATTATTGAAACATTTGTGCTCATAATTAGACCAAATTGAGTCTGATCAAATAGAACTTTAGGAATTCCAGTTATGCTTCAAATCTCCTGTGGAAGATGAAAGAAATAAACCCACTATAGTCATCAAAACTTCCACAAAAGATTGAGGAAAAAAAGAATGATCCTGTGGTTAAGATACTTGATTCAGGTCTTGATCCAATTTATTACTTGGTTTGAATGATCTTATGGTTTAGTTGAATTTAACTTCTCTGTGCCTCAGTTTCCCATTAGTAAAACAGGCAGTCCATTAAACCCTTCCTGTCCAAATTTCTGTTTAAGTTAAAAATCTTTCCAAGCCAGAATCCATCCAGAATGTGTGCATACAACGGAAGGTCATCAACTTACTTGGTTCCTGAGAATTGGTGACCTTCCATGGAGATCGCTGACAGTAGGTGTGCTTCCTTTTCATGCCACATTCACACTCCTTTGGAGTGTGGAGACTAAAGGCCGAATTCTGAAAAGTATGGGTGCCAAAATCCCAAACTGCAATGCAATGTAATGCTTGAAGGGATACCTAAAGCCTACAAGTAGGTGAGTTATTAGCAGAAATTGAAGAAAAAAGATGTAGGGACTAATAAGAAATGAAAATAAGCCTCTGGTATCTAACCTCCTCTCTAACAAATCTAAGTCTATAAAGTACCAGGGCTTGCTTAATGTTTTACTCTGGCTGATGCCAGCACCTCCTCCTTGAATAAGTTGGCTATTTTGAATATGCTATACAAAGGTACTTGCTGTCTTAGATTCTGCTGCAAAAACTTAGCACCAAAGTAGGGTATTACAGTACATAAACTTGGCACAACTGTCCTGTGCAAAGGGAAAGTATATTTTTTATTGGGAGCAGACTTTCAAGTCTTGAAAGCTGCTAATGACTTTGCTGCTTGAAGTGCAGTGACACCAGAGTATGCCATCATCCAGGCCACTGATTCAGGTAACTGAAATATAACATCAAAACTAAAACTCTATGTGACTAATGTGCTTGCATTTGGAGTAAAACTCTGAGTAATATGTGGTGGGATATCATCCTATTCACTGCAAAAGGACCATACTTGAAGAATCATTGTAGCCACCGTTGGAGAGCACTTCACAAGCCTTTCTATATGAAGGAAAGAAGTGAATAGGAGACTAAGTGTGTGTGGGGGGGTGTGTGAATGATTGTTGCTGAGCAGCATTTTCCCAGTGCATTAGAAGGGACGGATTTTTAATGATCAGTTTGATATGGTTAAGGTTATGAGTAAGTCAGACTTGCATATAGCAAGAGTTGCATTGGTTGATCCTCTTTTCCCTTAGAGAAAGTGTTCAAAGGTCTCACTCTTCTTTCACAAATTGTCTTAACCAGCTTTTTAGGGCAAAGTTCTAAAAGGAAACAAAAGTGTAGTGTACTTTCCAAGTGGTATAGAGATGATTTTGTCTTTAAAGGTATCTAATTTCTGTAGCAAGGGAGAGGATTATTTTGCACCATATGGTAGCTGTCCTGTGATGTCACAGTGATTAATGACAGGATCAGTTGGATGCTCCAGTGGCATAACAAATGACCTGGGTTTCCTGTAATGGCAATACTTACACGCTTATAGTAGGACCCTGCAATTAACTGAGCTCTACTCATGGCTCCCCATGGGGTTAAGCATAACTACAGAATGAATGTGAGGGTTACTACCAGCTTCATGAGGATGTGGGTCAAGCATTCTGACTTCTGGCAGATCCCTTAGACTGTGGATACCTGTTTCCCATCTGTAAAACTGATCTTATAATTAGCTGGTCCCAGGCTTGATGCAAAACTAACCGGTTGGAATATATCAAACCTTTGCAGAAAAGAACTTCAACTTAAAATAACATTTTATTAAAGTCATCTCTGTATTTTCAACTCTGTATCATAGACTGAAGAACCTCCAACATTCTCTGCCTGATTGGCCACATGATTATTTGTCAGATAGGACACGGAAATCTTCATTAAATGCTTTGTGTTCCACTTTCAAGTCAAACATTGTTTTGGATAATCATAGGTCGCTGTTTGAAACAATTTTGGATGCAGATAAAATACTCTTACTGTGCTGAAGCAAAGCAATACAGACAAGGAATGATCCATTTATCCCAGTAGCAGCCTTACTGGAAGTGTGTGACTCTCACTCTAGTTGTTATTTTAGCCGATGAAAAAAACCCCAAAACAACTGAAAAATATTTCTTTTCTTGATCCAAGTTTTAGATTTTCTTCAAGACTTTCCTGATCGTTTTGGTCAAAATTACAATTAAAATTTTTTTTAAATGTATATTGGATATAAGCTGTATTTGGGATCAGGTTTTGCATTTATCAAGCTGCTGAGACTCTCTGAACCCAGGATTTTCCAATGATTCATAATTTGGAGCTGTTTTCCTCTCGTGATAGCTGTATAATATTAATAGGTCATTTCATTATATTTCAATACCTCTTTTCCTTTACTGGTTATTGGACAGTTCAGTCAGCAAATAAAAAGAAGTTGTACTGACATTGGGTTTTACCAAAAGATACAAGGCCATTTCTAATTGGTTTAGGTTCTTTCATTTAGCAAAAAGTGAATGCTCCTACAGTTATAAAGAGAGTGCTTAAAGGGTGAATGGTTGGATCCTCAGCCTAGCATTTTACAATTTTTTTAATAAATCACACCCCTCATTGGACCTTGAACCTTGCAGTGTATGAGCATATAATTACTTCACACTGGAGAGAGGAGCTTATCCAAAACTCTCTTACACTTCTAATATTCTGACTGCAACAGCATCCTGGAGGGAAGAAAAAATTGCATCTGTACAGACATTTTTCCTCAGGCTAGATGATCCAGAGAGTACAGACATGAACACTGTGCACTCTATAAGCTAACCAACACATTGATTTGTACCCCCCCTTGCTCGCTCACTGTTTTCATCACAGGTTTCAAGTGAGATGAACACAAAATCTTCACGTAATTCATGGAAGTGAAGGAACAACATTCACACAGATCATGTTCCAGTGATGGCATCCTGCATGGTGTCTGGGGAATACCAGGTGCCAGAAACAGTGATGGGAGAAGGTGGAGGTAAATACAGCCTGTTGGTTGGCTTCATTGACTCAGAGTCCCCACTCCCTGCTTACTCAAGGCAATGTCGTTTTGTGTAATGTGGAAGTGATGGTTGATGGCTACTCTAATGATCAGGAGAGTGGATAAAGCAGATCACAACTCTAGTTTTGAAATTACAGTTCTGGTGGTGTACTTACAGTGAGTAAAATTGTACATGTCCTATGAATGCTCTCCTGGTTTGCTCCTTTTTTATTATTTTTTGTGTTTTTATCCAAAGACATCTCAGCTACATTTTCTTCAGTAGCCTAATTCACAACATTTTTTTGTTATCGAACTCTAAATTGGACTTTGGCTTTTGCCAAGGATTGGTATTCCTCTCTACATTTAATTCATCCAATGTAGCTATTGAGTTACAAGGGCAGTGTTAATTTATGATTGGATATTTGAACCTGAAATAACAATTGGAAAGGGAGAGGCAAGGGGCTTTCAAACCATGAAATTAAAACCTTTGGGCTATGGCTTAACTTGTTACTTATTTTCCTCATTTTCTTGCCATCAATACTTTTGTTATATTCTCAATGTGATGTTTGTCACAGGGCATGATTTGGGGCTTTATTCACTCTTTGTTTTCATGTGATATATGGGGTATTTTTTATTAGCTTGTATTATAACCCATGCTCTGTCTGTTCTTACTCCAATGTCTGCTATTAATTGTCTTTATGAGAGTTATAAACATTTCTGAGATATTTGGCTGTGGCTCTCCTTTAACTTCCATGAGAATCAGTTCTCAGTAAATAAAAAATGCAGGTTTCTGAGGAAGCCTGAGAGCTGGAAATCTTCTGCTACTGCACTAAACCAGCCCAGGACACCATCATGCCCATGGATTAGTGATCAGGAAAACCAGAGAAGCTGATCCTTTTTCTTGGAAGCGTTGGCCTGGGCCAGCCAACAATCTGCCAGACAGTGCCCAGGCCTGGTGTGTGAGAGGGGATGGGACAGGACAGGATGGGACAGGACAAGAGCTGCTTACATGATGGACCAAGCCATCCTGTTCAACTTTTCTGAAGGGGGAGAGTGGTGAGACTTCTGAATTTGCCTTCTTGAAATGGAGACTTCTCCATCTGCCACATGGGGCATAGTAGAGACGCAGGATATTATTTGTTTTAATTAATATTAATATTAAACTTTAAAAGTTAATAAGGAAACAGGAAGATAAAATGTAAGATAGAGAGAAGAAATTCATTCTGGGGAATAATTTCTAACTTATTTTTATGAATTTTGGTGAAGAAGGAAAATCTGAAGTGAATTATCTATCTTCATGATCTCTTGTCATAAAATGTACTTGAAGCCGCTAGGTGCTTTAGGGTTAGAAACAACTGCCAGGAGGACTTATTTATTTATGTATCTTTCTCTACTACCACTCCAAAATAAGACATTGGAAACCTATTTCTCTTCTGAGGAATATACCGACACCTTTTTTTACTTTTCTTTTTTGTCTTTTGTCTTCCACATTGACTGTACTTTTGAAGCAGAGACACAGTTGACCAACAGTGAGTCCCTAATAGTGCTCTGAGCTATTGCAATGACAGGTCTCATTTAATTAAATCATTATTTGAAAATAATCCTGTTAGTTAAAATAACCCTGAAGTGCTGAGTATCTCAGAGGGTTAGTGTTAGCAAAAAGATGATCAAAGCACGTGTGAAGGGTTGTTGTTGGTTGAAGATTTGCTTTCTTAGCTTTCTGTGGTATAACCAGGTTCCACTACTGCCAAGTCAAAAATATTGGAGGTATACAAGAAAGCTCAAAGGTGCTATAAACTCCTTCTGCTGGTTCAAAGATATTCAAAATTTTCTGTCTGCGCCAGATTTAATGCTTTGACGGAAGAGGTGGCATCTGTCCTGTGCAATGGGCATAAAATCATAAAACCAGTATAAATTCCTACAGTTCAATAGTCATGAGCCTACTTCAATCAAGGTTAGATTTGATGCTTGAGCTATAAGGAATAAACGCTTTATTTGCAATCAGGCCACTGGTTTTGTCAAATAAATAATGTCTTTCAAACAATAGGACTATTCCTTCCAGTGCCAAAAGGAGGCTACAAGAGAGCTGGAGAGGGATTTTTTACATGGGCATAGAGTGATAGGACAAGGGAGAATGGCCTGAAGCTGAAGGAAGGTAAGTTCAGTTGAAATTCTTCCCTGTGAGGGTGGTGAAGCGATGGAACAGGTTGCCCAGAGAAGCTGTGGGTGCCCCTTCTCTGGAATTGTTAAAGAGTGGGTTGGATGGGGCTTTGAGCAACCTGGCCTAGTGGAAAGTGTCCCTGCCCATGGCAGGAGGGATGGTAAAAGAGGATCTTTAAGGTCCCATCCAACACCAATCATTCTATGGTTCTGTGAAACAAAAGAAATTTTACTCATTGTATGGAGTCAGTCCAAAGGATACAATTTTATTCTGAAATAAGAGATTTTTATGGCCTCAACTTACACTGATTTTATGTATCAGGCTAAACTCTGATCTCTGTTACACTGGGTTCAATCAAGATCCCTCCAAGTTCTGTAAACAGAGTGTACCCATGTCAATTGATGCTTTATCAATGTGCTAAAAAAAGTGCAAATGGGATCTGAATGAGTTCTTGCATTTTGTGATAGTTAGAAAACAGAAAGCATTGATATAGACAAATCTTAGCAAGCATTGGTGCATGAGTGGCAGGATAACTTTTTCAAAAAGATGTTTCAAAGTCTCAGTGGGAAAGGTTTTGATGACAGTGACTGATACAGCCGGAAAGAGCAGAAGGTTACGGATAAATCCTTTGTCATTTTTTGGACTGCTCACTCTGCCAGGTTTGCATGTATCTGACATCCTTCAAATTTTTAAAACTCTACAGAAGTCTCCCAACACAGAGGAATGAGGTGAAGAAGATGAGCAAATTGGAATGGATCTCAACACACTCTCAGTGCAGTGCCTGACTTTCAATGCGAAAGTTGAGGGAATTGTGTCTGAGAAGTCAGTGGGAAATTCCCACAGAAAACTTGGATCCAGTTTTGTTGCTGCTTGTCACTTCCTGGTTGTATTGCAACCACCATTTATTGTGATCCTGCCTGGGTGTCCATGAAAATTATTTGGGTCAGAGCCAGAATTAACTCACTTCTTTCCCATGTAGGTTTTGCTTGTTAGAGTCTTAACAGTGAATGGCTCCACTGCAGAAATAAGCACCCAGTTTTTAACCAAAGATCCTGATACAGGCTTAAAATCAAGAGATTACATTATTAAATAATGACTTATAATACTAAAAATATATATTTTGTCTTCTGTTTTATAAGACTGAATTGATTGGCATTTTAAAGCTTTTTTCCTGTAACAACGCAGGTATATTTTAAATGTTTTCTGGTACCATAGAAATTAAATGGGTTTTTTAGCTCCTCTGTATTTAGAATCAGTTCTTAAAATTACAAAATTTTAATTTGAATTAATTTTGTTAAATGAGAGAGTATCCTGACAAATCTTACTTCTGAGAAGTAAGATGCAGACTAACAATTCCATATGAATGAGAAAGGATAAGATAGTGAGCTGGATAGTAATGTTGCTGCTGGAAAAAAAATAAAGGAAATATATAAATTAGTCACTAATCACTAGAAATTTAGAAATACAGCGAGCAGACTGTTCTCCTTTAACCATCCAGAGATTTCTTTCATTACTTTGGGTAAGATAGAGAATTTATCTTGGGTGTCAGAATACACTGTAGCAATTTTAAATGTACTAATTTTTTTTTTTTTTTTATCAGGCCGATGCAGGCTGAAATGCTGGATCCAAATTATTTGCAGATTAAGGAGAAAGTTATATGCATTTACTTGATTCCAGCTGGCTGAAAATTCTATTATCAAGCAGTACAGAGACTAAATGCAACCATCACCAAGTTTGAAGGAACTCAATTTCTGAGCCTGAGTTTCACTCTCAAGCTCAGAACCATTTTGCTTAGACATATTTCAAACAACTGAATTATTCTCATCAAAGTCACCAGCACCCTTTACAGACATTGGAGACTATGCTTCAAGAACACTCTAGGGAGTGAGGCTCCCACAAACTTTTGTAAAACCTCAGAACTGGTGAAATGGCCCATAACGCATGCAGGGTTGGGGTTTTTTTTCCCTTACACCTCTGTCTCTCTTTCATAGAAAGAAATGGAATTTATAGTTTCCTGTACAAAGAGAACCTGACTCATACCTAAAGTAATGTCTCACTCTTCAATGCAGGGTGTTGTTGTGGTTATTAGGGTAACCTCAGAAAGGCAGCCTGAGAAAATCCACCAGATACGAAGACAAATGAACTAACTAGTGAGTCCAGCATCACGATCAGTTTTGTGCTGTACAAAAAACACTTTCTGGTGTCTTGGTCTTGTTAGAGCTGGTTGTTTAAAATTTCATCAAGGCATGCCTGGAGAGCTCTCAGAATAAATACCTCTGCTTCTTTTGTAAAAGTGTATCCTTATTACCCGAACCCAGCCCCGAATTCTTCAGCCCATCTGTGACTTGTCAAAGTGGATGCAGGTTACTTCAGCAGAAGCACAGCACAGCACACAGTCCTGATCCTCTGCCCTGTATGAGGAGCTCAGCTGCTCATACTGAATGTGATTCACTTACCTGCAGGGAGTCAAAACTCGCCAGTCCGTGTGTGATGGGAAGAAGTGTTTTCAGGCGGTGAGTGTGGTGTGGCAGCTGTGTGCAGGTGTGTGTGTGTCTGTGAGCTGCTGCCCTCTGCTGCACACCTTCCCTGCTGCTCACCCCCAGCCTCCTCCTTTCCCCGGCCACAACATGCTCATCATGTGCTGAAGCTGGAGAAATTACTTCCTTCCTGCCACTGAGACATTCAGTCACTAAGCTTTGCTCTGAGCCACCCATGAAACTCCCAGCAGGCTATAGCTGTTGTGCAGTGGTCTGGGGCACTGCTTCTGCTCTGGCATCAGGTGAGTGTGCAGATCTTCTCAGCCTCAGCACCTTCACCATCACCAGGGCAGTGGGAAGAGATTTCTATATGAAGAGAATCTCTGTATGAATCCTGGCAACTGTAGTAATAAATGGTGTAGCAACACGCAGAGTAGGTCAGTATATCCTAAAATTTTAAGATGTTTCTCATTGTATAAATCCCCAAGACAAGAAGAATTTCCTTCAGGCACCACACTGGGGAGGTTGTGCCAGCCCCTGGGCTCAGTTTTTGCCAGACTATGGACTTGGTTTTTTGTCAATCACTTCCCCTCACAGCAGGGAACAAGAAGTCATGAACAACAGCTCATCTAAGGGAAGAAGAGAAGGAAGATTCTGCCTCACTGCCCATCATTGCAAGAGCAATGGCTTTCACCTTTGAAGAACTGTCTTTGAAGAAGGGCTCAGTATTTGTATGTCTGAGGAGGTTTCTGGAGAGACTGAGTGTGATGAGAAAGCTAAAAATTAAAAACAATACAAAATGAGTTTGTGGCAGTATTTGAGGACAGAAAACGGACTGTGCAGAGAGCTGTAGGAGATCTGGATATGTGAAAAGATGTTTTGACCTAAACTTTTTTTTTTTTTTTTTTTTTATTTAAGGAACATACTAAAGTCNTTTTTTTTGTTTAGATTCAGGGTCTCTGCCTACTAATAAGGTGCTAATGAAGATGGATTAAGTACAGGAAAATTTTGGCTTAGCCTGAGAACTGTCCAGACACTCCAGATTCCAGGCAAGCAGAAGACCTCACCTTCTGCTCCCTGCTGCTCATTGACACATCTGCAGGGGACTGTAGCCCTTGCAGGTCTGCCAGCCAATTTGCTCCACTGAATGCCCCCTATGCTAACTGAGCTGAAAAAGAGTTCAGCTAGCCAAAGCTGTTTAAAGCAGATTTTGCTGGCTTGGTTCATTCTGATTCAGATAATTTAAATAGGCACATTTTTTGTAAGCAGCGAGCTGGAACTGTCAAACAGCAAGGAAAATTTTCAAGCTGAAGTGTCAGATCAAAAAGTTAATCACAAAGGGACATACACCCAAGACTCAAAGACTGTTATGATTAAAGAAGCTCCTAATATATTCTGTTCTTATAGATTTAAATTTGTATTTGTGGAAGTGCACACATGCAGTAGGAATATGTACACAAACAATGGGCCTGCACAAAGGAGGGATTATGAAAAATGAATAATAAGAAATAACTGCTCACAACTACACATGGTCAAACCATCCAAATTCAAATGCTTTTTCTCTTAGGAAATTGTTATTTAAGACTTTCCAAATAGAATTCTCAGATATTTCTCTTGTATGTGTGTTTACTCCTTTCACCTGCTCTCTCTTCAAATTATTTGTAACTGAGACCTCTGGAAGTATGAATTTATTTGAGTTGTCTTAATGTGGCCTGGTGATGTGAATAAGAAATAAAGGGGCAAAGCCACATTTTCTTGTACACTTTCCAGTGTGTGGTTAAAGCAGACTGAGACAGTCAAACATAGAAAAACCCATGAATGTATCATGGCTGTGTGAACATATTGAATTACTGATGACACAGGCAACATAAAACTCTACTTAAAGCCAGGGTTAACCAGGACCTTGCAAGTGATTAGTCATTGGTTTCAAAATTCTGAACTTTTTTGGCTAATAGTATTTCTGCCATTTCAAATTCACCAATTACCCTCCTTATGATTCATATCTCCCCTTCATTATTCCAATCTTATTAACGTTTTTATGATATCCGTGAGGGCAGCCACTCCTGGCTACAGCCTCTAAAGGCACAGTCAAGACCTACTCCAACCATCTAAGAAAAAATGAACACATCATTTTCATGGTTGGAGACCTAATCTAGAATTAACACCGTATCAATATGACCACCAAATACATGATTAAAGAGGGTGGATTTTGGTTGCACAGTCTTCTCTGATCAGCACTTCAAAACTTTCTGCACCTTTTTCTTACACATCCAGCCTCGAAGAAAGCTTGGGTGCAAGTTGTGAGGTTTTACTGCTGTTCCACTGTTTGCCAGGGACAGTCACATTACTCTTGCTCAGTGACTGGGGGAAGGCATTCGTGCATTGGCACTGAGAGGAGAAAGCAGCTGCTTTGTGCCTCTCTGAGTTTCAGGCACATATAAAATATGAAGGAAGCTTGTCAACTCAGATTAACTTTGGAGACAACTCTTCTTCACCCCATATTGCAAATAAAGGAAGAGGGTGTGGAAAAAAGAGTGTTTTGGCGAATACATGGCCTTGACCCTGTGCAATCAACATTAAACTACTCTTGTTTGTTGGCAACCAAAATTGTCAAAACAGAGCAAGGAAAGTTGCTTTATTACATCTCAAATTACTAAGTGCAGTTCAAGGGGAGGCAGGTCCTTCCAGATATTCACTTCAAATGTACGGATGCAAAGAAAATAAGCTCTAAAAATGACAAACTGAGATTATATAAACAATTTCAAAACACAGCACTATTAAAAGAATATGTTCTCGACGGCAGCAGCTCAAATAAATCACTCCTACTCAGCTTGCAACAGTAGTTCAGAACCTGAATCTCTGCTCTGATTTAAGAGAAGCTATAGGAGTAGGTTTTTTTTCAAATTATAGTGAACTTGTTGCTAACGTAGGGGGTTTTTGGTTTCTGGAAGAAGTAAATTGTGAGGTTAAACACTACCTCTTTTTGAAAAATTACCCTGCAGACTGGAGCTCTAATAATCTAATATGAAGTTAATAAAACCTGTATAGAAAAACAGAGGTATGACACCGGGATTGCTCTGATATTACTTTTGAGGGCAGTGTGGGGCTTTGTGAAATACCTCCGATAAGTAATTTCTTATTCATTTTTAGAGGAGTTATGGTATTTGTTAAGTACACTGGCACTTTGTAATAATAGAGCTATTTAAGGATATTTTTTAATTCTGGTGAGATGCATGAAAACTTGGTTTTCATTTTCTCTTCATCTGCCTTTGGCCTCTTACCTGTGCCGTTAGGAACTCTTTTCCTTTTGTGTCATTGAGCCTCTAATTTATTACAAACACTTGCACATCATTACTTCATGGGAAAATTGTGTCTGCTGGAAAGTCAAGTGCTGGATAGTGTTTGCATTTCCAGGCAAAGAAAAGGAATTTGATAAATAATTATGGCAAAATAATTTTATTACAGCAACATGAGCTATTGGCTTTTTTGTATATTTATTAATCTATATTTTTACATATTGACGTTTTTGTACTTTGAGGGGGTATATATACGTCAGAAGTATCCTTCACTGATGTTCATAAAATTCACTTATCACATTATTTCTTAAGTACCTTTGAATCTACCATATTTCTAATATGCATAATACTCCTTTCCAGTAAAAAAAGACCTCTTAGAATTTTGCCATGCATCCATATTTGATATTTTGGGCTTTTCAATGAGATTGAACTTCATTCAACACAGCATTTCACATCTCATGACTGTTTTCCTCTGTGGAAATCAAAATAAAGTTAGTATAAAATGTTACCATGCTGATTCTGCAGCATTACAAGACTGCACCAAAATAGTTCAGAGTGACCACACACAGCGCAGTGAGGCTGCAGAGGTGGCCGAATATTTGTAGCCATTCAGAATTTCCTAGCAATATGCTGAGACACTAGCTTCTATTGTCCAAGAAGGAATTCTGTCACCTATTGAATAAAATGATGGTTTGCATTTGTTTGTTCCTTGTCATGCAGCATTAGAGAGTGTATTAATCTGCCTGTTGATGTAATTTGGGTGTTCTTTTGCATGCCACTGAAATGCAGCCACCTCTGGGGAGATGTGTGGCAGCTGTGTATAGCTTAGGGCAGTGCAGTAGTGTGGGAACCAAGTGAAGAACTGTGATTTAGTGGCAACCTGGATTTTTTAACAGTTACTGCTCAATAAGTTCTTTGAAATGGTGACTTTACTGCCAGTTGCAGCAGCTGCTGGACTCTTACACTCCCATAAGCAGAAAATTAGAATTATCTAATTCCTTCTTGATGTTTTGTTGTTGCTGCTGCTTCAATAAAACAGCCAGATACTTTTTGTTTCTTTGTTTGTTTATAGAATTAAAGACATAATAACAATAAAATATTTAGGAAAATAAACTATGCTTAGCTACTAAGCAGACTCACATTTCATAGGTATATAAGGTTTTATTGCTTTCTACCTGCCAGCACCCTTATGCAGTTAGTCTCTTCAGCTGCAGTTTTCATTTCTCACTGTTTCCACAAAACTTCAATCTGCTAATCAACCTGAGAAGATGGAAATTAGAGTAATGTGATAAAAATCAGTGGAACAACATCATTTTCCAAAACAAACAACAAAAAAAAAGCTTGAAGTAAACGCATTGTAATCTGACCCCTTGGAGTAAAAACAGTTTCCACAACCGCTGTGTATAATGTTATTTACCATAATAACAGTTAAAAGTGGCCATTTGTTCTGCACATTGTAAAAGAGATGCATCCCCAGGGGTCTCGAGGATTAGATAAGGGTTGTTCTGCCTCGGGATGGAGTCCAGAGAATTGCAGCAGCTGCCTGCGCTCACCCATTCAACACCCAGAAAAGCTGGTGGTAAAGAAAAACATTCAGAAAAGGTAGGGTGTCAAGAGGAGAGACACCTGGGGGAATGTTTTAAAATACCCCATGGGTTTTTGAATATTCAGTGGAAAGATGCAGCAAGTTCAATGAGTGAGACTGAGAGTGTCCCGTTCCAGAGGACTCTACAGTCCGTGGATTTGGGCTTCCTCCAGAGAGTACCACGACTTGCAAGCTGTAAATCCATCTTCCCTCAGTCAGAGTGAGCTAATCAAGGTCTCACTCTTCACCAGAATACGTTGAAGTCCAGCCACATTCTCTGCAGATCCCTGTTATTGTTAGAGAAAAATGCAAAGCTCTACATTAACAAAGTCAGACAGAAAATAGGAATCCAAGCCTTCAGTCTGTATGCAGAAATAATTAATAGCCTGCTCCACATTAAAATATATAGAAAAGTAAATTCCTCCTACATCTATAAGGAAAGAAAACTATAATTGCATGAGTTTTATGAATGAGGAAACCAAGACATATTTTAATTTATATGTTTCACTTAGAAAAACTTTTAAAAGCCATAAGCAGCAGTAAATCCTCGAAATACTTCCTAAATCTCAACTCTGCTGTTTTGTGCTAGTGACCTGTGTTAATAATTTTGCAGTAATTTGGTTTGAAGAAACATTATCTGTGCATTTATTGATTTTTAACATAATAGTACTGAATAAAAATTGTGTGCATTTAAAACAAAGTTAAAAAATAAAGATTTCTTCTCAATTAAAAACAATAATTATAATGTTAAGTATGAAACCAAAATAAGATGGGACTAAGCTGACATCTTTCACTTCACATTGGTTCTAGAACTTATCAGAATAGCTCTGTCTAAGCTCCACACAATTAGATCTGAAGTCAGTTCATCCTCCTGTAAGGGAAGAAATCACAATTGGCCAATTTAGAAGCTGGAATGTTGCCACAAGTAATCATTTTCTGATGCAAATCAAATAATAGTTATTGCTCAAATGTGCTACAGAAAATCTGTATAGAGGATACACTTCATAAGCAGTGTTGTTTTCATGCAGTTTCCACACATATGATTCAGTAGCATCAGAAAAGCACAGATAACAAGATTGTGAAGAAAACTTGTTGATAGTGAAGCAGTAGATTATTTGTCACTGAAGGGTCTGGTCAGTTTTACAGCCTTCTTACTCTAACAAATTCCTAGCATGTCACAGTTTTCAGAAAAATAATGAAAAGAGAAAAAAATATATTAGGAGAGAAGAATATTTTGGATATGTGAGTTCAGTGTGGCTGCAAAATGCACAGAAAGCTATTTTTGCAGTCAGTGCCAGTGTCAGAAGGCTGTCCCAGGACTGCTGCCCTCTCCTCGTGACAAAACCTTCTGCAGCAATGGATCGTCACAGGGAACTTGCTCCCTTCTCTGCAGCTTCATAGTCCCTTTCAGCTGCTGTGGGGTAGAACGTAGAAAATTATGTTTTTGGGGAAAAACAGCGTCCTAAAACTAAGTGTTCAGAGGAAATTGCTTATCTAATGCACCTTCCCATGCCTTTCTTCTCAGTGAAGGAAAAAGTACATTTGGCTACTGTATTTCCCAGTAGTAGTTAAATCAAAGGGTGGGAGAGAAGAACCACAAATATCTACTCAATATTTTTGTTCTGTTTAAGGTAACTTTGACAATTCTGTTTGTGTATTTCAAAACAAAGGCGATCAAATAATAAACTTTAATTTCCTTTGCCTTTGTTTTATTCTTCACAAAGCTGCTTTTGCACTGAGATTTCAAAATATTCAGAGAGTTCTATGAAAGATTCCTATGACCAGTTTCCTGATTAATTAGTTTATAATTTTTCATGGATAGCTTTGAGACATTACCTTTAGGCAGGGGAAGTTGTTACAGGAGTAGCAACAGGGAGATAGCAGATTTATAAGAGCAAGAATCTAAGCAGGTTGCTATGCAGACATTTCAATTCCTCCACAGACTTTGCCATATAATATATATCTATTAGAAGAAATCCACTTTCCATTGAACTCAGTGGGAGTTTACCGATAATTTCCAAGTGACTAATATTTTACCTAAGGAATTTTGAAATGGATGTAAGCCATGAGTCTTCAGGACAGTGAGGAACCTCTAACAAGTAGAGTTGGGAAGGGAATTCTCCCTGTGAGCAGGTCATTTGTGATGTGGTAGATCTCCAGGCTCTGTGCCCATGTCTGGAGTCACATTGAGAGGCTGACTCTGGTTCTAGCAGGAAAACAGCTTCCTACAGCAGTACTCCACCTTGGCAGTCTCACTGGGACTAACTGAGGTCTTCCCAGTCCCTGAAAGAGTTTATATAAGGCTTTTTCTGCACTTCTGGGCATGCTATGTCTTCATCCCTTCAACACCACTTTGCTCCAGAATTCTTCACACCTTGTCCTTATTTATCTAGGATCAGTCCCTTTTGAAGACAGGATTTTAGCCTACATGGACCACTATGTTTTTTCATAAGATAGTTCTCAGAAATGTTTCACCAGTGTCATGTAGGAAGCATTTCTTAGTCTCTGACAAAAAAACAATGGTCACAGAGAGCCACTGTCAGGGTTGGGATTTCACATTTCACTGATCTAAATCAGATTCACACATTGTTATCTAACCAACTATCATCTCCTCTCATTCTCCAGTTCTTCAGCATTTCCCTTCTGCTAAATACAGACTGAAGTGTTTTTCTTTAATTTTTGACTTGTCTGTTATTTTCCCATCCTCCCTGCTGCCTGCAGCACCTCCTAATTTAGTAGTATCTCCAGATTTAACAAATATGGAGTGTGCTCCTTCTTCAAGGTCATTAATAAAAACATTGAATCATGCTGGGCCAAATTCCCATTGCGCAGCACTTCCCTACAACATGACACATTGCTATTAAATTATACCTCAGTGAGTGCTCCTTTGCATTGTACATCCCCAGTGCCGAGGATGTGCTGTAGTGAAAAATCATGGATAACAGTAGACTAGAATATTCTCATATCTTGGGTTTATATAAGATAAATTTCAAAAATTTCCTTGTACATTTGAAGCTTGAAATGCAGGTGTACCATATCTTAGTAGACAGAGGAGACGTATTAATGGGTTTGGCAGGGTTTTGGAAAGTACAGATTGAGCCAACTGTTTGACTTTGGGAGAATGCCTAATGTTTTATTAGCACTTCTGCTTCTTCTCAAGAGAAGGCAATGGTCTTTTGGGAGGTCTGATAAGAAAAGTCATTAATGGGGTACTAGTGTTTCCAAGGAGGGAAATTAAAATCATTCCGTACCCCAAAAAGTGACTTGTTTACAGGCATATCTCAAGTTATTCTAACTCGTACCTCCAGTCATAAAAGGCATGAAGTATGAAGAGACTGTCAGGGTCTTCCTCCCCAGGCACTTTGCTGACGTGTAAAGCTAAATGGCTGTTCCAAAAAGTTGGCTTTACCTGGGATTTCTCAGTAAGGTCAACCTCTTGTCAGATAGTTATTTTCTGAATGCAACCTAACAGTGAAACTTAATGACCTCTATTTACTTCGAGTAGAAATCCATCAAAGGGACAATTAGCTAATTTTAAGCTTAAATTGGCTCCCTGGTGAGAAGCAAGCTTATAAATAAACCATTTCATTTGTTCACTGAACTAGACTGTCATGCAAGTGAAATTGCTGACTCCAAAGCAGACAAATCGGCAAGCTTTTCTTGCCTTAAGTGCCCTGAGACGGGTTAGGGGAAGAAACCATGAGAAACACCTTCCTTTGCCACTGCTGATGTTCAGGCAGGCTGGATCCAGACCCCTCCCTGCTGGATCTGCACCATTCTCTGGAGTGAGGCAGTCCAAGCTCTCTCCAGTGGCTGTGTAAGCAGGCAGTAAATGGTGCAGATAGGCACAGTTCCTCAGCTCTCCATCTTGCACACAAGAAATGTGGATATTAGCACAGCATATGGAGGGAAGAGCAGGTTTGTGCTCACAGTTTGTGTGGAATCCAAAAGCGTTTGCAAGAACACTGCACTGTTGCCTGTTGTTTTTTCCTCTCTTGAGTGCTCCTATTACCATGGTACATGAGCACCTTTAGTCTTCACTGAAATTATTTTTCCAGTATAAAACAGTTTCCTGAAGGAATGGAAGTCCTGGTTTCTGGCAAAGTCACTGTGCCTCAGTTTCCCACTCGAGGTGCTTGGTGGTGTCACCAAAACTGTGGGAAAAACAAAATCCCTCCAACAACATTTTAGTGTTAGAGAGTCAAGGCATTACTTTATTCTGGCCAGGATGTTGTTCTGGCCAGGATGTGCAACAGAAATAATTCCATCCACACATAGCCTGTGTGTGCAGAGAAAATCATTCCATGACACATGAATTTTACTAGATTTTCCCTGCACTTTATACAGTCAAAACCCATAGAAATCCATTGGTTCAACGGTCATTAGTTCCAAGTTGTGTAGTTCTCAGTATTTGGTTTCCTATTGGATCCCGATTTCTTCGCCTCTGGTGCTAATTAGGTCCTTATTCTTATCTCTCTTTTCCAGGACCGGGGTCTCTGACCAGCCAGGGGTGAGGTTTGGAGCTGATGGTCCCTTAATAGCCATGGATAGTCCTTATCTTTTGTTCTACTCCCACTCTGCTGAGATGCTGAGTTGATCAGACCTCACCTGGTGGAACAGTGCCCTGGAAAGAAATTTAAAATTCCTTTTACAGGGGCAAAGGCGAAAAAACCCCCTGACTAAAGTTATTTTAAAAATGTTTAAACTGATATATTTTCCAACAGTGGAACCTTCCCAGAGAAGTGAGGCAAAGAAGAAAGGTCCACATGCCTTAAGACATAAGCTGGGGGCTTTCTTCTTCTTTCCAAACCAACATTCCTTTAAAGCAGCATGTGCATCCCCACACTATATCCAAACTACTAAATTTGTTTAAGGGGTGAATACATGGCAATAGCCTCAAAGTATTTAAGATAAGACAAACAGGGCAATAGAGAACAGGAGAGATATTGCAAGCCAGTTTCCAATCCCATGAGATGTAGGGACTGTGAAAATATCTGATCAGACCTCAGTGTATTTTCAAGCAGAAAACAGGATGGAGCCTTCCTAGGTCAGATGGGGGGCTCAGGAGGGAAATTTTATAGCTGTCTTCACTCTATTTGAATAGTTTGCCCCAGTTTGCTGCTCTCAGTGCTATCAGACCAGAGATTAATTGTTTATAAAGGCAGCCAAGTAACTGCTAGAGGCAATAAAAAGGGGAAGAAAGAACAGATCCTTTAAGTAGAATTTAATGACCTTCTTTTGCATATTGTTTTACTTTGCCAGATTAATATACAGTCACTTGTGTAAATGTGTTTGTGTGTGCTTGTGCATGCGATGCTGTACATGGAGTGAGATTGCACTTTTACTCTCAGTTTGCTCTGTTCTTTAGTGCTGATTATCTTCACTCATAGGAACATGCCACAACTAAATCAACAAATCTCATCCAAAATAATGTGAAAACAACAGATACAACTGTTTTCACAGCTGGGAAACAAGAAGCCTCTATCCTCAGTTAGATTACCTATGTTCAGTCAATTTTTGGACTTTCATCATTCTTTGAAACAGGTGGCATAAAAGTTCAAAATGTGGCACTTTTCTTTGCTCTTTCATACCTGCTAAGTGACAGGAAGGTCTCTTCCTGCTGAAGATTTCTCCCTGAAATATTACCTTTATGGGTCTTTAAGGAGTCTCATCTGACACCCTGATGCATTTAGGCCTGATTTAGAAAACTTGTGACTCATCTATTTTGAAGTACTGAAGTATCAGATAATTTTCAGCTGAAACACTGAAACCGTTCCAATAATCACACCGGAGAGCGCACTAGGAAAACTCAATATACAATTTTTGCCCCAGAGAAATCAAGCATAAAATCTTAGCTTCACCACAGCCTAGTTGCCTACTGTCTCATTAACTACACATATATGTTCTTTATTTAATTCATATAAATATATATATATATATACACATATATATATATATATAAATACACAGAAGTGCATCCTGGAGTGAAGGAATATTGCGAAACATCTGTCCTAATATAACTGAGATATTTCTAGTGAAGGCAGGTTAACTTTTTATTTCCTTAAATTTTTGCACAATCTGAGTTGATGAATGGCATAACTGAAATGAATAGCCATTCTCCAGAAGTTACAGATGTGGAAAAATAAATCAATGATTACCATTAGTTCTGTCCTTAACCAACTCACACTAGACCTGTGGTTAACAGTGCTACCTCCATTTACAAACCATACACAATAAAGACACAATAATACACAAGAAACGTTGTAAAGGATTTTTTTTCTTCCACTTAATCTCTGTCTTGAGGAAAGAATGATTCTGCTAAAAAAAAAAAAAAAAAAAATTAAAAAAAATATATAGAGGCTAAGAATAGACCCTAAAATATGTTTGGTAGAAGAGGACTCATGCTCCCAGTATTTTGCGGAGAACCACAGCCGTGGGTCAGCACACATTCCCATAAAATGGTTATCAGATGCAAGCATGAAGTTTCCCAGCAGTACTCTGTGGTTCAGTTAGCAGCTAGCAATTCTCACCACACAGCTGAAGTCATTTCCCTGGGTTTGCCCTAGTTTTTTAAACAAAATGAAACACACCACAAATTCTGGAAAGCTGAGAAGATAATTCTTGAAGCCAATACTCAATTTGGGAAAACTGTAGGAGGGAGAAGACATTTAAGATATGTGAAGATTCTGTGTTATAGTGTCTTCATTGCGACAAAAGGAAAAGTTATTTTTTCCAGAGTCAGACCACCCTCTTCCAGCTTGCAAATTTTATCTCTTACTCCCTGCAGGAAGGAATAGCTGAGATATTCACATCAAAGCTGCAGGCTAGGGTCAAAGCAAGCGTCATTGATGGGATGTTCCCAGAATTTAGCATCGTCCCTGATTTCAGCGGAAAGAAAACCCATCTGTCTTCTGTTTCCTTTTACTGGATGATTTGATCATGCCTTAGAAGCATAACACTGCAAGAGTTATGAAGAGTGTTGAGTGAAGATGAGTGCCAGCTATTCTACGTGGTTGTCTTGGACGCTTCCCACGAGGTTGATTCTGAACTGAAATCATACACAAATCCTTTCAAACTTTCTTTGACAAAATAATGTGTCCTCTAGATGGGAAACCAACTAGGTAAACCAACTAGTCCAGCTTATAATGATGAAAAAAGAATTATAAATGTTTTTGAAGATTCTGGTTGCAGTACAAATGAAGATTCATGTTGCTTTTTTGCAAAGAGGTGATACTACTTTAGATTTTCATTGGCATAGCCATTCCCAGTAAGTGCCCCAGCAGGGAATGCTAAAATTACAGTTTCTTCTATGTTACCTTCCATAGGAGTTGCTGAGTCTATTATTAGGATGGGCTTTCATGGGAAGGATAGTGTCAGTACTGTGAATAAGCTGTGAGATACAGACGCAAGAAAAGTGGGGAAAAAAGGAATTTTGTTGAATTTTGTCATCAGAGATGGTTTATTCCTCCATCTAGTCTTCTCTGACTTTGTCTCTGGTCAGCAAAAACAGAACAGCATCCTTGGAAGACAATTCAGGGCACTTAAATCAAGCATCTGCTTAAAATCACCTTCTGGAAGAGTCTCTGCTTTGATCCATTAACTGTAGAGAGAGAAAACACAGTTACATCTGATGATGTCAATGCCTCCTGACCATGGGGTTAACAGAGGGAAAGTCCATGGAATGGTGAGAAGATCCCTCACAACTCCTTCTGTTCTTCTTTGTACGCCTCTGCTTTACTAACCACAGCACACAGATCCCACCTTCAGCTGAACTGTGGGGCCCCTGATATTCACCATCCTGAGGCATTTAAATTCATTTACCAGATTTAACCTCCAGACCACTGAAAAATATGGATGCTCTAGATTGCATTATTGTTTTTCTTGATGGATGAATTAATATTAAATCTCATGGCACAGATCAAGATACAAAAAAGTGACAGTCTGCATTTGTAGATCATACAGGAAGGTTCTTACACCTGATAAGAAAAAAAGTAATTATTTTTACGATATAAGAAGGCATATAAATATGATAGAATATTTAAATATGATAAAAAGTGTTCTTTCAAAATGAGAGTAAATGAGAAATAGGGTATAAGGAAGTACAAATCTTATACTCCAATCCCAATCCCAATCCCAATCCCAATCCCAATCCCTTTCCTGCTTTGGGACCACAGGCACTCTCATGAATTTCCCTCATTTTCCAAAGAGAGTGAACAATAAACAGTTATTATTATCCAGCTCCTGGGTAACATTTTTATCCATCAATTTCAAACTACATTGCTAACAAGGTCGCATTATTTTTGTTTTCCACATTTGGGGCAGGGACTGCACCAAGATTAGCAAAAGGACTTGTCCAGCCTTCCTAGCAAATTGAATTGGAACAGAACACTCTTCTCCTACTTCTTAGGTTAGTCCTGTACCTGCTGACTCCCACTTTGCAAATTGCTCACTAATCCACAATGGGTTCTGATTCACTGATCCACAGTGAAGCAATCAAAGTTTGAGGAACCTACTCATTCTGAGTTGAAAGAAACGATGTACACTAAGTGCATAGTAAATATTTTATGCATTGTCTCCATAAGACACCAAAGATTAGTAGATCATTGCTCAAAATACAAGTAAGAATTTGCTTGACAGAAAAGAGAAAGTGTTGCTTTCGTGACTATTTTGTACAGCTGGTCAGCAAATGGGTTTTCCAACCAAGGGGAAAATAGAAACAAAGCAGAATCTTGCAGAATTCTTTTACAGGATAACATGCAAAAAAAATGTGTTCATTTCAGGTCAATGAAAAAACTTTGCTCTGATAAACTGAAAATATTATTTCATAGGCAGACCTTTAATCTGTCATTTTAAAATAAGAAAATCTACTTTTTAATTATGCTTTTTTATTGATTTAAAAGAAACATAATAAATATCAGTTAGATTTCCAAATTATTCTTTTATTATAGACAGAAAAAGTTTTCAAAGGTGAATTTCCCAAGTATTTTCTCCTCCACTCTTCCCATTTTAAATGGCTTTTGTTGCCCACATAGCAGATAATATAAAAATGTTGTGTATTTCTGTCACTTGGTTCACTTGTGGCCGTCACACAATACTGAAATCAAGTTGTGGATGGGGAGGATTTACCGTTTGTCCTTGTACTTGGGGAGAGGGAGAGTAAACTAGTTCCAAAAAACATAAGAAAAGTGTCTGAGAGAAAAGCTGTTCATAGGGACAGTGTCTGAAATGTTGGTGATGGTTAAAACCTGTCCAATGACCATCTTTCCTCAAGTGTGTTACTCATTTTCACCAGGAAATTTTGTCCCAGTAGAATTCGATAGTTTTAAAAATTTGCCAGAGATTTATGGACAAACAGCAACCTCTTCAAAGGACTGATCCTTCTGACTCAGCTACTGAATGGCTCTGAAAAGATCTACTTCTCCAACACACAGATCAGCTTTCTCGTGGGCAAGCACGAAGGCAGTCACTTGCCTGAGCTCTAGACCTGGTGTTACACTGTGCAGAACCTTGCCAAGATATTTGTCAACTCATTTCCCTTCCGAAGTGACTTCATGTGCAGAAAAAGACCCAAGATATTAATTCCTTGAGGAGTTTAGTGCACCTGAAACACCACGCTCAGACACACGTCCCTGTCCAGCAACTCTCAGAGTCCTGGGCAGAAACAAAGATTTACAGCACTTCAATTTTCCAGTGAGAATACTTGGTCTGCTTTGAAGCTCTCTGGAGAATTTCACTAAAATATCTCGTAATATTTCTGAAAATCCTGCAACACATTACAGAGGCAGAAGAAAATCTAACTATAATATCCAGGGATGAAACTTTTTCTACTATTTCTGTTTCAAAAAACATGAGACAACTGCTTTAGGTACAAAGAAAAGCAACTACTATCCTAGATGTAGATGTTTACTCTGTAGTGTGGTCTTTTAATGGCTCTAAATACTTCAGACCTGCCCTTTTACAACACCTCCTATATTATTTTTTCTACCTCTTCCGTATTTTTACAATTAGTTACCTAATCCTTTCTTATCAATGTATTGTAATCATTTACTTTGTTCTAGTTAATGATACTTTTGTTCATATTTGTTTTTCTGGATTTTTTGCTAATTTAGTTGCTGTTTAACAGTAATAGTTATAAGTGGATCCAAGAATGATAATGCGGTTTATTTGGGCTTGATATCAATATCAATGTAGCACTGATTCAGAAGTTATCAGAAGTAAGCTAAATGGTTCTAAGGAACAAACTATGGAGTGAAAAGGAATTCTTATGACACCAGCAATGGACTTCCTTATAAATCTGAGAATAAAACTGCGACAATAGGGACCTTCAGAGTTTTTATGTTAAATTTCAGAAATTTTAACAAAACATGGTAATGGGAAAATCTCGTATGCCTAATCATTCAGCTGGTATTCCTGTATCGATATAGATATATATATAGATCTACATATATAGATTAGATATAGATATAGATATAGATTATAGAGATAGAGATAGAGATAGAGACAGATATATAGATAGAGATATAGATACATAAAGATAGATATATAGAGTAGATATAGATATATTGTGGTTATCCAGTTTGTGTGGTGTGTAGTTTATTTTCGGTGTCTTATGCCAAACCACAGGTATAAGAAGGCAAAATGCACCATAGCCTTGAGATATTTAAACAAATCTCATATTTTCTCATGGCCCAACTTTTGATGATTGAATATTTTCATTTAACAACTCCGCCCCAGCTTTCCATTGGCATTTCCCAGGGTTAACTTCTTCAAGGTATTAGGATGCTGAATCTGAAAAGACCGGCCAGCATTGTAAGCAACATAGGCCAGAAATTCCCTTTTGCCACAAACTGAACATCCACAGTCCTGAGCTGCTCAGACTGAGCTCTTTTCCCATGGGATGCTCTGGTTGAGTGTCTGTACTATGCTACCACTCTTGCATGCAATGGTTACAAGAAAAGCCTATGGGCAAAAGTTAAGTGGAAAAAGAAAACTGAATTAAAAGCAGTCATTCAAGGTGGAAAAGAGCTAATATAGCCTGTCTTTCAACAGCCCTTTCTGATAGCTTGTAAAATATATTTGCCTTTTCCTCAATGGAGACACCAAACATCCCTTTTTTATGGAACCACTTAATTTTCTGATGCTTTTTGGTACTTAACACTGCTTGTGATTTCTACTTCTTCATCAGATTTTCTTGAAATTAGACAAAGACCTCAAACATTATTAGGAAAGGTCAGATGGATAGATAGACACATGCACGCACACAGAGTATGATCAAACAAGCCTCATTTCCTTACAAGCCTGAGGTAAAAAAAACATTTTGGAATTTCCACTGCCAGAGTTTTGAGCACTTCTCATTACAGGATCAGGAATGAACCTTGGCACTGATAACTGGAGTCATTTATTGTAGACAGTGGAATTATTGTTTACCCTCCAACAAAATGTTTCCTCCTTCTTCTGGGCCTCACATGAGTAGTGGGCAAATTGCTTAAGACGAGAAATCTAAATCCCACCATGGCTACTAGAATCCCTCAACCTTCTGAGACATACCAAAGAGTTGTAGGTGAGGAATAATTGATTTGACATGCTTAATCTATTCCTTGTGTATGGATATGTGTGAGCATGTGGCAATTTCCCCACATCAACCATCGATCGAGAAAATTTAACCTACCACAAGTCCTGCAAGAAAAACCTTGTCTGGGCATGATAACAGCACAGAAACCTTTTACAAGATGATCTACAAAGATCTGACTGATGGAGAAGATGAGTGCAGAACAATTAGTTTCTTTGTCAGTAAAGGAACCGAGGGCTCACAGGGCAATGCACTGTTAACAGCATTGTTGCTAAAACAAACAAAGGGAGAACCTTTTTCACACAGAACATACTTTCAAAATAACAACATGCAATATAAAAATAAAAGGATTATAAAGATAAAAGACAGTCATGATATTTCTGTGGTACAGGAGGATAGCACAAAAGGAAGTTAAGCACAGCCGTTAGGTGCCTCTTCCTCCACATAACTTTATTCTCCACCCCTGAGACACCCTATTACATTTTTCTCCTTCCCTGTAGCACAAAACCTCCAAGATAAAATGAAGGACTCTGACATGGCAGCTGCCCTGGGAAGGAGGGATTTACACAAGGCTGGATCACTTTTCTCTGGCCTGAGCCCTTCCTTGCACTGCGTTCCTGCCTCTTACTGCTGAAATACACTTCTCTGTCCCCCTCCTGCTACCTACAGGACATTTCCTTACCCAGGGAAAGTATAGAGAGACACACGAGTTATTAATGAATAGCATCCTGCAGTGGTTTTGCTGGCATTAGAATGCTAAATTTTTACAGCTAAATTCAAGGTTATAGCCTGTGCCTTGCAATAAGGAAAAACGAATTTAGCATAGGCAAGTTGTCTTCTCACTGCAGAGAGTGGAGAGAAAAAACTTCTTTGCATATGTCATCCCTGGGAAAGGTTTCTGCCAGAAAAGTACTTTTGAGACACTTTCACCTTTCAGATGAAAAGGTGTGTAGCTACAATTCAGTTGAACAATACTTGAATTGTGATAGCAGCTGTAAAAACGAGTGCCTAAAAAAATACAAATCAGCAACTTTAAAGATGGCCCAAATTAGTGCATATGCTGATGAAACCGAAGTCATCCAAGAGTACCTGTAAAACCTCAGGCAAGGAGATGCCTGATGTCTCCTTAGAAAAATGATGAGTTTTTCTTCATATATCACTGACCTAACAATGAACTCAGATCTTGCAGAAAGCAGTTCGTACCTCATTGATGAATTCCCCTGTGTTTGACAACCATGTAAGAAAAGCAGCTGATGAAGCAGATGCAAGGGGCATGATTATTTCTACCACCATTCATCAGAAAACTGTGTTTGTTTCAAGTTGTTCTAATAAAAAAACCTATATAAAAGCACGATGTGATGCCTCTTGAAACTTTGCCAAAAGGAGTTTTTCACAGTTACAAAAAAACAAAACAAGAATTGTTGAAAAACTGCCTTGAAAACTGGTAGTTGGGGCTTTTATTTGCAAAATTGTTTCACCTTGGCTAGTGGAAAAGAAGACAGAAAATTTCTCTGAACTGGAATTAGATTCGCCATTCCTAGAGGCCAGAAAAAATTACTACAGACGTGTCACAACCAGTAATTATGGCTTTGAATAATTTCTGATGAAAAATAACAACAAAAAAAATTTGCAGCAAAAAATTAGGAGAATTTGCAGAAAACTTGTGTTCTCAGAGATTAAAAGTCTGTTTAAAAAAAAGAAAAAATAAAAAAAATAAGGAACTTCCCCAATGCTGCTGAATTCATGCAAGATGAATTCAAAATTGAAGCTCATGCCAATACTTCAGGAAATTAAACTGATTAAACTTTTCTCTATCTCCAAATGCCAACTGTGAGTATGAGGCAGCTGCCAAAGGCAGTGTTCTTCTCAATGATAAAATCCAGCATATGCTTTGAAGCAAGAGAATTGAGTCTATTTTGATAAGTATGGTTGAAATTTTGGATTGGTCTGTCATTTTCTAAAATAATGTTAAATTATGGAACCATCTAATCATCAAGAAATGATTTTAAATGTGCTAATACTGCCTCATACTGCTATTATTTCTTTAATGAATTTTTGTGCTGAACTACCCTATGATGTAAATTATCCAAAGATATATGTGCATGGTTACATTCACGAAATTCTATATTTAGAGAAGTGCAGATTGCTTGAGATTTTGATTATTTTTGTCAATAATATGTAATATAGCTACAAATTTCATTCACCACTTTTGGAAGCAAAACCCTAATGTTCTCTCCAGCAAAAACCTGTAGAACAGGTTACCTTGAAGCTGTTTACAGTTAAGATGAAAATTCCAGTTAAGAAAGCACCTGAAGGTCCACTGCTGGGACAGGGAAGGATAATAACTGTTCCACCATATTTGTCTTCTTTATTATATCCTGGTAACTCTTCCCTACCTATGAGTAAGTCTCTAAATGGAGATTTGTGTCTCTGTCTTTCATAGGTTTTCTTTCATTACTTGAAAGCAGTGTGCCATGAAGCACTTGGTTTCATATCCCTGCCCAGCTCCCTCATCTCCCTTGCTGCTCTTTCCACTGGAATTCCATTCTTTTTAGACATAAATAGACCCTTTTAAACAACTGATCTTCTGAATCATAGCTTTATATCAACTTCACAACAAAGTTATTATTTTCTTCTTATACATTGGATGTTTGCTAATATCCAGTAATTTTACTCATATTCAGTTTAGCCCTGAGTTTGTTTAGTCACTTCTTTTGGCCCACTCTAAAGACTCTCTGGAAGGTAGTGGTAAACACCATTATAGCAGTATTTTTGTTGTTGTTTAATATATCTTTGCTTTAACTCTCAATGTTTTTCTGGTTCCCCTGCTCAGCTTGTAATATAATTTGTATTTCAACATCACCTCCCTTTAAGACAACAATTCTAGAAAATTAAGTCTTAGAAATTGCTGTCAAAAAATGACACAAACAGCTGACCACTGTAAAGAAATACCTTGAATTGGATGGGTAGGGATAAGAGGTGATCTGTAAGCAACAAAATGCGTTGTCCTTTGAGGCCTCTTCCTTGGATAACAAAATAATATGTCATATTAAAATTTCTTGTGGGGGCACTTAGTATTTGCCAGCTACAGACAACGCACAGACTCTTCTGCTTCTGACCACTCTGTGTCCTTATGGCCTGTCCATCAAAATTACTGAAGGAAAACAGTTCATTAGGCACTGCTGTAAAATATTTTCTGTATAACATTAAAGCACTCAGAGGAAAGAAAAAGAGCTACTAAACAAAAATAGTGACAGGATTGCAGGTCTTGTATTCCTTGAGTAAGAAGTGAATTTAATATACAGTAGGACACAAAATAATGATCTGAGTTCTACAGCAGCTTTTGTTCAAGAGTTCGGATGGTGGGTAAGGTGTCTGAAGTTAAAAGGAATGAAATGCCTCAGAGGCACTACTTCAGACAGTGTATTTTTAGCCTACTGAGCAAGAAAAAAAATGAATAAGGCAAACATTTCCCAAAGTCCTTGGGTTTTGTATGATCTGCTTGACACAACCAATTTAAAATTCTTAGGAAGCATTTCTCTATGTATTCATGCACTAAAATCAATGAAGTCTTATACCCAGACTCTTGGTGTAATTACTCAGGGTTTCAAGATTACCTACAGCCACTTGCATTGACAGAGTATTTCATTCCACATGAATTCCTGGGGATGTCTTTTCCAGTCTTTAATAAACACATATTCAGACAAAACTCCTACTT
This sequence comes from Origma solitaria, assembly GCA_013397895.1. Classification (NCBI taxonomy): domain Eukaryota; kingdom Metazoa; phylum Chordata; class Aves; order Passeriformes; family Acanthizidae; genus Origma; species Origma solitaria. The sequence continues at coordinate 48,603 of VZRL01004594.1, read as the reverse complement.
GAACTGAGCAAAGGTTTTTGAGCTTAAAAGCCAGTCAGAATCAAAATAGCCCATACTTAGAGGTGAGCTACAAGAAATCTCATAATCCTCTCTCAGAGAACACAGCATGGGAGCACATGAACAGCTGAATCAGGTTAGACCAACTCTGTGGCTGAGATGGATAGTCATGTCTTGATGTTTAATAAAAAATTCTCCGCTCCTTTTTCTTCTCATTACTTTTTCCAATCACTTTTGGAAACCATGAAGGCTCCCAACATTTACAATTTCCAGGGGACAAGGAGTTCTTCATGTCTGGTTGAAGAAAAATCACCTTTTGGTCTATGAACCTGCTGCCCGGTTGGTTGATGTACTAGTTCTTGTACAGGAAGAGACAGCAAGCAATAATTTCCTATTCACCTTCTCCATGTCATTCATGCTTTTGCATATCTCCTTTCACTCATCTTCTTTTTCAGGCTGAAAAGTCCCGGTCTATTTATTTGTTCCTCATATGGAAAATATTTCATGCTTCTGGTTACCCTTGTCCTTCTTAAAAACTTTGCTAGTTCTGCTACATCCTTCCTAAAGGTGGGGGGGATGAGTTATTAAAACGCAGATATAGATCTAATATCAATATCCACCTGAGACAGACAAAGATTCTCTAACTTGTTAAGGTTAGAAACTGTATGTTTCTTTCAGCTCCGGAGAACTGCAGGGATAGCTCTCAAATGTACAGCTCCAAAGTAACAATGCAACACAGAACTTATTTATCTATAACAATAATGCATATTTAAAATACAGATACATATTCATAGCAGAAGCGCCTCCCATTCTCCACTTCGTATGGAAATCAACAAAAAGTCATTCAGCATGCGCAGTTCTTGCAATGGAATTGGTCAGTGGTCGTTAATTTGAGTCTGAGGGCTGCTTTAGAGGAAGTAATATGAGTCTTCCTCAGTGTGACCTTCTTATTTCGTTGATTTTTGACAATACATTTAACCCTGGAAAATTCCCAATGCTCTCTTCTATTGCTTCTGAGTAGGCTGCATCTGGGCAAAATTTGTAACTGTCTAGGCTCTCCATTGAACTTCTTTTCTTAAGATTATTAATTGTCTATTCTAAGCACAGCTGAATAAATATCAAATAATCAAAGGGCTACTCTGCATTTAATCATTAATTTCTTTCTAGCTAAATTCTGCGTCTTTTTCTATTCTAGTTAATTTTAACAAAACTAACTTTCATCTAAAATCTCTACATTAAAGTGTCTAAAAGAAAACCCTATGTTTCAGGGAGAGGGAATGAAAGCATCCGAAATTGAGCCCCATCACTAGAATGCATGTGTATATATATTTCACAGTAGTAGCAGTTTGCTCCCTATTCTTTCCTAATATTCAATTTGCTTTTCTGAGGGTTACTGTGAGAAACCAACCATTTATTATAACCACAAGATTTTGCCTCTTGTAGGTAGTCATCAATTTAAACCCTTATCCCCTGTTTACATGTCTTTGCTTGATCATCTTGGCTGTGTTTTTTCTTAAAGCCACAAAAAAACAGGAAAAGTGATCTTCAGCTGTGATATTGCAGAGACATCATCCAGCCAGCATGATCTGTCATATTGCCTCATCTCCTTGCTTCGTGCTGGTCTAGCACACGCTGTGTTTAGTGTGAATCTCCGTGTCTCTCCTGACACTTTGCCTGGGGTTCAGCTCTGTTGGCAGCGGGAGCTAAGGACAGAATTTCTCTGCGTTCCACCAAAGCCAGGGAAAGAGGTGACCAGCTGCTCCTTCCTGCCAGGCAACAACAGCTTTTACGAGGGTGAAAAAATATAAACCATCTCTGGATCTTATTATTGCTAGACATTTTATGTTCAATAGTGAAAAAAAAGGGAGTTGACTAACCAGGAGTGTTTGAAGTCCAGCTGGTGCTGTTTGGAAGAGGATGTGTCACCTGTAGTTGTGAGGCACTGAGGTGAGGTGACAATTTAGAATGTGGGTTTGTAATAACTCTGTTTTTCATAACCTAAGTAACTTAGCCTCTATCAAACACGTATCACCTGTTGTCTCTTATCAAGCACGCCTCTGATGGTTTTGATTCACTTAGTTCATTCATTTTAAACATACAAAACAGCATTGGTGGGCCTGGTCTCATAAAAGCAGATCACTAAGGCCCTTGGGGCACAGGAAACCAGCAAATGCATGTTTAAAAAAAAAAAAAAAAGAAAGAAAGGGAAAAAAGCCATATGACCTAGCACAGGAAACAAATCTAATGAAGGAATGTCCTCAGCTTTCACAGGAAATTATTTTCATTTTATACCATTTTCTGCCTCCATAAAAAGTAACAGAGTTGACCTCCCGTGCTCCTGCCTAACCTTTCGGCATCAAGGACTGGAAAGGAGAAGTGTTGCCTCAACCAACAAGATCCTAATCCATTAAGAGTGTAACAGAGAACAGACTCTTTTCATCATCTTAACTGTCACACCGCAGACAATATTTCCTGAAACAAACCTTAGTAGGGAATGGGGGATATTTGCTGTTTTGTAACCAAACTGAGATATCTTAGAGGTGTTACTTTTTTATATAAAACACTGAACACTCGTTTTCTGGCAAACAGATCTCAACTAGGATATTCATAATAATTGACTGTTGCTTAAATCCTGATCGTTTTTAAAGGCAGGCTGTAATAAATTACAGGCAGTTGTCAGTGGGGAAGGTGGTTTAACTTGATGTGTTTTGCCATACACACATGCTGATTCTGTTTGGTTGTGATTTAGGGTAGAAGCTGAAATAATGTTTTTATTTTCATCTCCTTTAGTCCACACCTTGGTTTACTTTAGTGTTGTGAAGGAGCTCAATATCTTTCCTGCATGACAGACCCTGTATTCACATCTTTTATTGCTGATAAGACATCTCACAAAGAAATTGTATTGGGTATGGCCTAACTCAGAGAAAGATAACCCCACAATATCCTTAGGTTGCACTGGAACAGTTGATGATTCAAAGTCTAGTGTTTATTTTCCCAGGGCAGAAATAACAGCAATAAAACTACTAGATGTCAAAATGTTATTTCTTGAAGTAACTGCTTCTGGAGACAATTTTACAAAATGCTTTGGGTCAGGAGGTGAGTACCCATGTCTGTCCCCCTTCATTAGTTAGACATGTTAAAAGAACAGAAAAGAAACCTCCAAAATGTGGTTCAAAGGATGCCTTACAGGGAATATATGATTGTCTGTTAAGAAATAATGTTATCTACACCATATTCAATTTCTTTCTGCAACTTCCTGAAACTCTCAAATTAACACCAGTGCAATGAATCTTTGTAAATTAACAAGTTTAATGAGTGAAAAAGAATCAATCAATCTCCCTTGTTTCAAAACTGCTAATAAGAACTTAAACCAAGTATAAACCTCTGAGTCACAGCCTCTTGCTAATAACATGCTTTTTGCTTTGAAGAGGATAATTAAATCATGGCAACATTCCTTTTTCTCTGTAAAACTTCCTGTATGATGTGAATTTAGATCAAAACACACCCTTAGTCCCCTAAGGGTTCTTTGTTATATCACTTTGGAAAATTATTTCAGGAATTACTCCTCTCCTTGAAGGCATACAGATCAGGCTGAGACGTTAGCAGTTCTGGTTGCCTGACCCTCAAAAGGACTTGATCAGCCAGACACACCCCAATAGTTCACAACTCTAATAGATAGCACAGAGATCTATGATAAGCTTCCTAGGAAGGGGAAGATGTAAAATTCTGGGACCTGACACAAGGAGCACAACAGGCAGGTTAGTTTGACAGTGAAAGGATATATCAGCAAAACATGCATAACTGAAAAAAAGCTAAAGAACATCCAAAATATATTTAGCAATGTAATATCAGGCTCTACAAATGCATATGAAATTCAGGCTGGATCAAAGATGTAGGGGAAAAAGATTTTGCCATAAAATTGGTATAAGACTCTAAGAACAAGAACCTAACTGTGAAGAAAGCTACATTATACTTTCTCTATGACCATGGACCCTGGCTCATAAAGGAAAAAAAACCATCTTGTAGCTGGTTAATATTACCATTTGCTGGATCAGGTAAAGGCTATTGAATGCAAAATGTGGAGAAAGATCAGAGGCAATCCATGTCTCATAAAATGGTGATAATGGGTGACCTTTGTAACCTGCATATATACTGGTCAAATGTCACAAAGGGAAAAGGTTAACAGAAGCAATTTCTTGGTACCTTAAAAGATTGCTTCTTGGAATAGCTATTAACTTACTGTATTTCCATCTGCTGGTGTGTTTTTAGTTCAAACAGGTAATGTTTGAACTCACAGCTGCATATCCCATAGAGTTATGATGAGGTTCATGGAGCATGGTGAGGTCAGAGCACCAGGGGAGTGAATAAAGTGCAGAATCCCATGTAAGGTGACCTGGTTTCTATTCCCCATCCTGATAAAGATTTGCTGAGTGATCTTGAATTCAGATTCCTTGACTTCTTCAGGATTTCATCTTGCAATGTGTAAAGCAGGAGTATTTTCCACTGATTTAAGTCTCTGGAAAGCTGAACACACTGGAATGCAGAGAGCTTTGAGATTCTCTGTGGAAATGCTGGGTAGACGTGTAAAACATCTCTATGCATGTTGAGAGGTTATTGTTTATGGTCTGTGAGTGCCTCAAAAGGATGTCTTCTTTCAGCAGATGGTCTAAATCAGCAACATTGTCTCCAATTAGGGTGAAAATACCATGACTGAGACCAAATACATGAAGTCCACTCAGTCACTGACATCATGGCAGATTAATCTTCTTTAACAAGGGAAAAGCATACTCTTATTTCAAGTGGTGATGGAAAGAGTCTGAGGAGGCTCAGCATAGTGGCAGGAACTTCAGAGGACTGTTTTCATGTTTGCCACAGTGCACAGATGGAGAGAGTGGGGGATGTCCTTCTTCCCTGTGGGAAGGAATCTGCGAGCTATGAGCATTTAGCTCCTTGTAATGCATGACTCCAGCTATCAGCTGGCCAACAGGTTTTCTTCTCCCACACAGAAGAGGGACTCCATTGTTCAATATTATTGCTTTCCTTTGGTTGTCAAGCGATTAAGTTAAGCCCACAGCTGTATTTGTCTCTACGGTAAGCATAAACTCCCCCAAAAAAGTTCCTCTCACACTCTCCCTCTGCTTTCAGCAGCTAACTTCCAACTCTGAATCTCTTTGTGCGCTATTTCAAAAAACATGACCTGTATCCCCACACCTCAGCTTGTTTTTCCATCTTCATTTGTTGATCACTGCCCCAGCTTTGTGCTCCAATGTTAAAGTGTGTTTGTTTCCTCTTAGGCTAATGGCTGTTAATTTAGCATTTGAAATCTCTGTATGTGAGTGCAAAGTTGCAGCTTCCCACAAAATAGATTGCAGGTACATTTTTCATATGTGTATGTTATTTGACTCTTTCATTCTGTGTAATTAATGCCACTTTCAGCTACGTACTTCACAGAGCCTTTACTTTTTAAACGTGTGCACTAAAATTCCATTTAGTAAATTCTTCTGCCTGTGTCTTGAGCCAAATTACCAAAACAGAGTCCTGATTTGTCTGTGACCACAGACAATTATTTCTCTTGCTGGATTTGGTTTAGTACAACCAGAACCTATTTCGGGGAAAAGAAACATTGTCTCTTTCTTGGCCTCTGCCCTGGGAAAAGGGGAATTTTGCGGGCTGGTATGCATTTCCCTGAAGAGTGTCTTTTATTTTTAATTGCATTTAAAAATGGAAGTACAAACAAAGCTTTCATATATGGTATGTACAAATAGGATTTCAAATCTATTTTGGGTCTGGTCCTTCAATGAATGAATGGTGCATAGCTTTGTGGAGACTCATGCCTTATCCTGAGCTTCTGCACATTCTATGTTCAAGAGGGATCAGACCTTCTGCTTTTTCAGACATGTTCTCATGTTGAAGAAGACTGAAGGATGTTCAGCTCATTGTCTCTCTACCTAGCGCTTCAATTTTTTAATAGGAAGCTGAAAATAATAGCCTCAGCTGGAAAACATTAGCATGTAAATAGGCAAGACAAAGATAATTAAAGGAAGAACTATGTGTGCACCAGCACACGTTTCTGCGTATGCAGGTACAAATACAAATTAATTTCAAAATTGGACTCTTAATTATGTAAATATAATTTACATAAAATTGTAACTCCATCTCACATGACCACATGCTTAATTAAGGAACATTCTTGTCTAAGAGCTCCTACAAGCTTAAATGACAATGAATGGGTCATACATTGGGAAAATAATTGACTAGATGCAAAAATGCTGCATGTCCATTTCTCTGTGCATGCGTGATCCGTTCGTGGCCAGGGACTGTGACTGCTCCAGGACAGCACTGCTTATCTCCACCAATGTGCCTTGCAGAGGTACCAGTGGCTCCATATTCACCAGCTGTGAGGTGCAGACACGACCCAAGCTCCTCACAGATTTGTGCTTCCCCAGGCCATGGTCCAGTGCTTCTCTGGGACAAGATTTTGAGTCCAGAGAGCAGGACAGCCTTCAGGCTGATCAGCTTGGGTGAGATGCCCTGCTAGTTATGCTGAGTCCCTCGAGTGTCTGTCTGCTGCACTTGAGTGCGTGCTGTCCTCACACCCTCAGGCTTTCAGAGCTGAGACCCAGGAGTTGATAGCACCTTCTCTTTTCTCCTTCAGAGTCTCAGCTATGGAGAAAAATCTTGTTCCACAGCTCTGTTTCCAGATGTACGAGTGGGCTCGGGAGAAGCTGGAGAAGTTTGCAGCTTCTAAAGTGAGTCTATGTAATGTATTGCACTTTGAGACAAGCAAATTTATGAGACAGTACCTATAAAGCTGTTTTATACTCACTTTTCAGAGTGTGACTGTTCTTTAAAATATTTAAAGGTATTTTTAATATTTTATTGTATACTCTGGTTTATAAGTAAAGACCGAACAACCCCACAGTGTCATGCTTGACATTTTCTTGCCAATATATCTAAACTCTAGTGTTTCAAACTGTGCTTCAGCAATAATATCAACTAAGTTTGTTCACCTTAGTTTGTATCCTCTGGAAACAATGTGAGGAGTCAGAACAAGTATTCCAGGAGAGTAATGCATACATTAGTACTGGTCAAAAAAACAAGGAATCTTCCCATTAAAATTAAAAAAAGCAGCAATTAGCCCTTTTTGGGAAAAATTCAGTCATGCATCAGAATGGAAAGTCAAGGGTTTTTGCATGCAAACTGTCTCAGTTACCTTTGTAGATACTTTGCATTATTAAGTATTTTCAGGGGAAATATCTGAAAGTGAAGTATTGAATTTATTATATATACCCTTATATATACCCTAATTGTTGGATGTATATTGTTGGATATATAATTGTTGGAATCCTAATTAGTTTTTTTTCTCCATCTCTGTCTCAGCGTCTCAGAACTGTAATTAAATGTCTCCTAAAAAAGGGAAGCAATTTCTTTGTTTTATAATGTGTAATAGCCAGGGAAGAAAATTCACCTGGAAAACTGAAAAAAGTGTGGTTGCACTAGCATCTTTGTAAAAAATTACAACATCTCAGTGGCTTGTTTCTGCTGAGAGCTACAGTCTGAGTACCTACTTGTGTGTTTTGCTGTTTCTGTCATACAGGGAAGATGAAAATAGATGTTTGGAATGGAAGCGCCAACGATTTATATAAATGGCAACACCTCCAAAGAGGGGTTGAAGCTAGCTAAAATGGGCTAATGGGGTTGCAAGTTATCCTAAACTGTAGTTGAAATCCCTGCCCTGAACAGGAAAGACATTTACTCTGAAAATGGCTACTCTCTCATGAGATGCCTAGCCCTGCTTTCTCATCTTTCACAAGAAATTCCTGTCCTGTTGGAGAGAGATGTGTTCAGCTGGTTCACAGTTGGTTTGACAGAGTTGATTTCTCACCTAGGGCAGCATGTAAAGTTCAAGCTACAGTGTAAAAATTTGTAAATATTCTTACAAATCAGGCTGGTGTCAAGAGGAAATACTGCAAACAGTGCTTAGTATAGGGCTAGTGACTTGTGTTTTGCTATAGACATCTGAGTTTACTTCTCTCAGGTGAAGGAGAAAAAAAAGAGGATTGGCACCCTGAGACAGCCCTTTGTGGTAAAGGCTCTGCTCAAGCAATGATGTTACCAATGCCCTCCAGATTTTCAGAACAGCAGCCAAATTTGAGAACTTCAGATCAAGCATCACGGTCAAATCACGGAATGGTCTTTTTTAAATTGCTTTTTTAGCCTCCCTTTTCAAATGCACATGGCTCACATCACAGTTAGTCAGGATAGTTTATTTCAGCAAACTCATCAAAGAGAGGACTGAGATAAGCCACATGTAAAGGTGAAAGGGGCAGTCAAAGATAATGAACATCAACTAGATAGTCTAGAGATCTGCACATTTTAAAAAAATGATGGGGAAGATATGCACTTTCTAATCATCAACAACCTTTCTTAAAGTGGCTTGGGAATGTTTTCCAAGTGCATTAAAGGAAAAAAGTATTTGAATCCATGATGCAACACACATAATTTGAAGATGTGATTGGGGTCCTAATGGGTTCTGACTGAGACTGGCTCTTCTAATCTTATACAGCAGTAGTAATTCTTTACCAAAACCATGAGATCTTGAAATGCAACCTCATAAAGAAGCACAGATGAAACAGATCATTATTTTTTCTTAAAGCTGAAAGAAAAAGCAGAGATTTTTTTCTTATAATCACCTAACCTCACACCCCCGACTTACTCCAGTTTCACACTCAGAAATGGATGTTCAGTCTGTTAATATTAAGGGAATTTTCCTAAGTGGATGTGGGAGAAGAATCAAAAGAGTTGCACTGAAAACACTCTCTATGTGTTCTCCTCTGAGTATTCCCACAAGATCAAGACACACTGTGAATAGTAAACTGTTTTTTAAAAAAATGCAAAATCAGAAGAGTTGAGTCTCAAGCCAAACTTTGGATCTGGAAACCTCTGTAATTTGGGGAAGACTGAATCAGTATCTGAACACTGTGGCTCAGACCTCATCCTAAAATATCACAGCTGACCTCCATCTGCCCTCAGTGTATCCTCTTCTCAAATGACTGCGGCACCTCCTCCTGTTGTGGCCAACTGCTCCAGAACAAAACTGCGCCAGAAGGCTGTGAAATGACAAAAAGTAGAAGCCTTTTCTGCTGTGATATTCTGCAGAATGTTTTTCTATTAGAGCTTGGAGGAGTTTTAAGTAAATGACTAAGTGTTATCATGTCACTATTTCTTATCTCTTGAATAAAGCCACAATAATAATAACTACAAGTTTCAGTGATATTTATTAGCATTTGCACAAAAATTGTCATATTAAAATTAGCAGCTTTACTTCTACAGTGTATCAACAAGATCTGCTGCCAGTCACTGCCTACTGTAGTGATGAAATAAATGAATATTCCACCATAATTTACCCCTTTTCCAAATGACTGAGGTGATTTTTGGTATTGTGCCATTTTGTATACCCATTCTGTGCTAAAAGCCAATGGATCTTCTCTTACTATGGGTAGGAAGCCCCAGAATAAAATTGTTGCCATAAGCTAAAAGAGTTTATACTTCAAAGACCCAAGACAGCGGTAGATTTATTGTAGTTATGAGGCATTTGATTTGCCTTAGAGAGTTGGGAAACATTTTGTAGTATATTTTGGTTAGAAACGTTTTGTGACTCGTGTTTTGAACAGGTTCATGGAGCCAGTGCTCTGCAGATCCTTACAAGTAACTTGCTGGCTTTGTAGCCTGGAATGTTTCGATTCTGGATTCAGAGATCCAACAGCTCATTTTAACCTTGAATTCTGCCTGAAAGAGTAATTTATTACTCTATTAAGAGTAATCTGCTACTCCTTTTCCTAAGTTCACCTGAAGTATTCTAAAAGTCTTCAGAAAGAGAATACAATGTAGGGCTTCACCCTCGATTATTTTCCACGAGCAATCTCCTTGGACTCAGCAGCTGCAGCTGCATGTGACTTTATGGAAGTCTGCCTGCAGTGGAAGTGGACTACATCCACTGATCCCACAGCCGTGAGATCTGCAGCTAATGGATTCTGTGAAATCAGAAAGGCTGAGGCATATGGCAGCTCCGTGGTGTTGCAGTTAAGATCTAAAGAACTTCCTTTTGCTCCAAGGCCTCCAAAGGTTTTCTGTTCAAACTTACAGACTTGCGCCTACTGCCTTTCTTTCTCCAAAAAAAAAAGAAAAAGTGACCTCTTCCAAAGAGGCATACCACTCACAGCAGGAAGGGGTTTTAGATTCAAACATCTTGAGTGGAGAAAATGATTTGTGAACTACACAGAAATAAATCTCCTGCAGAAAAGAAATAGTTGGCACCTTTTAAAAAAAAAAGGGGGGGGAAAGAAAAGAAAGAAAGAAATCAAAGACTTAATTTTGCAAATAGGACAAACACAAGGAACAATATCTTACCTAATCACCTTCTTCTTGCTATAGCTCTTATCTGAAACAATGCAATGACCCACATTACTGACCACATACATGGTATATTTGTGTGTAATCCCTCTGACTGTGACAATTTGTGGTTGGGATTAATTGTTTTCACTGAAAAAGAAGCATTTAAAAAAATTAAAAAGCAAAAGTTCTAATTTTTCTTAATGTATTTTGCAAACAAACAAACAAACAAAACAAAACCAAAGCAAAAAATTTTAAAAAAACCAAACCAACAAAAAAAAACCCCCAACCAGACAAAAAAACCCAAAACAAAAGTGCTAAGTATTTCTTATAGCTCAGTGTTATCATTTTTAAGATATTTGGAAGCAGAGATATATTATTAGCGCTGAATGTAAAAAAGGGAAACAAGAACATGGATAAGAATCTCCAGATTTTCAGTGAAATTTAGGTTTCTGTACCCTAATGATTTCTAAATATCTTAACCAAGGTCAAAAGCTTTTGTAACAGAATGGGAACCTGAACAAAGTTAGTCCCATAGTCAGCATAACATCTTTCATCTGAACTGCCATAGTGGTAAAATACATCGGTATTTTGAAAAATAAATTCAGAAATATATTACTATATAGCTATGTTGCTACAAAGTTCTCAGATTAGGAACACACGTTACTACTTTTTTTTCCCCTCGGTGCTATATAAAATAACAGCACTTTGGGAGATGTCATTTTCAGCCACATCTGAAAATAATGTGTACATTTTAAAATGCAAGCATGTGGGAAATCATGGTGATTTAGTGAACTACATTGTATGTTTGATTTACAAGGGATCCTAATTTGTGCCAGAGCTCTGTAAGCCAGGGAAGAGTCTCTGACAATTCAGTGGAAGAGAGGTGGAAAAATCCAACAAACAAAAATCTTTGTTAGATTCTGGTGGACACAAAATAGTCTAAGCATCTAGACACAGAAGTTTGCGTGGTCAGCAATGTGTCAAATAGCTCTATTGTTTTAAATCTTAATTTAGTGTGCAGGAATGATTACAGTTTGGTTTTCTTTTTCCCTTGTACTTAGTTCCTAATTTGTCTGAATCATACACACTTAATGAAAACCTGCTTTATAGTTCAGGCAATGCAGCTCTGAGCTCAGTGGGGCTGTTTTCCTTTGTGCTCCAGGCATATCTACAATATCTGGCTTGATTAATCTGTTGCCTTTGTGTAGCTCATTTTAAATGTCAAATGAATTGTTAATGTGGGAAAACATTGTGGGCCAAATTCATCTTCCAGCTACACCTGTGCTGCCTAAGCAAAATCCACAGCACCCTATATCTGTAAAAAGAGAGCAGAACTTGTAGCTCCTTCAGAACAAAGAAAATTCTCAAATCTTGGGTTAAATTTGTCAATGCTTGTAAGAGCTGGATAACTACAATTAAGCCTCTCATCAATATTAAAGTAAGTCCACTAAAATCAATGTTGTCTAAAATTTACAGGATCAAGATTTTCACTTTACAATGCCCTCATGCCCACAAGAGCCAGGATTTGTCCTTTTGCTTCTTCATAAGGACGATTCATTCATCTCTCCTCTTACATGTATCTGTATTTGCATTTTTCATTGCCTGAAACATTTGTATAATTTTCATGCTTTCCACCTAAAGTATTGATGAAACTGCATTAAGATATTCGGTCTGTCTAACAGCACGATTTTTGCAATATTTATGTGTTCGTGGTCTTCTAGGAGGTATTTACAGATGAAGAAGACAGAAAATCTGTGATACTTCAGGTAACCTGAAGAAACTAAATAGGTAATGGAAATGATCCAGCCACAGAGACAGAAAGCTCCAGTTATTTAGGAATAACTCCCATAGACCTCCACACTCCCATGGCTGTAAAAATCTAAGCATAGAACTGAGGGACACTCCAAGGAAAACTGATGGACACCTCCAAAATCGTGATTCATCCCAACTTAATACATTAGATGAATCTGTGGAATTACATTTCTCACCCCAGTGAGTCTGGAGAAAGACTGTGTGACTGACTTAGCTATCTGCAAACTCCCTCGTCCTAATTAACTTGCTATAATCATCATTCATTGATTTTGTAGAAGAGTAACACAAAAGTTCAGGCTCTTGCATCTCAGGAGAATCTTTCTCAACCCTCCTGCAGAGAATAAAGAAAGCTGCTGAAAGTTAACACATAATATATTCAGAAGGCAGACAAATCAGATTCAACACTGCTAAGATTATCACCAAAAATCAAAGTTGAACTCAGTGGTGTGAGTCATTTGCATACTACAGATATATCTTTTTTTTCTGACTCAACAGAATTTTTTAGTGTGTTTTTTGTATATAGATATTTGCTTTTCAGCTCAGCAATATTCTAAGAGGTTATGCTGGCAAGTTGCATCTACAGGTGCCTCTTTTAGAAGCATCCCAGGAGGATTCTGAATACATCTTTCTGCAAAGCTGTGAGTTCCTTGTCCACTTCAAAGGAAGGCATTCCTGCTGACCTAGCAAGTTGGGAATGCATGCTTTACACGGTAACAAAGCGTATGATGTAAACCTAGAAAAGCTGATCAGCAGTGAGTGCTTTGTATATTTGAGACCTGAAAATGTGTTGCCTTTGCCTCACTTAGAGACAAATGCTCTGGTGGGTGTGCACACCAAGATGTATTGACATAGGCCCTGCTGCCTCATCTGCTTCTTCAGCAGACAAAACTTGGATCCAACACTTGTTACACCACTATAACCTCAAATCACTCCCAGCTTCAGATCCACACCTGAAACACAATCTTTGTGCAGTGCAAGCCACACTGAAATAACAACAGACATAAAATTCATAGCGGACAATACTGAAAGAGCAATTCTGAAGGACAGCCCTTCGTTAGCCCTTCTGACTAGAGAAGCTCTTTCCCTTTTCTTTGAGGCTGTCTGGTACCAAAGAGTGTTTTTTAGGCTACTGACAAGCCCAGTGCAGCTGTTTTGATTAGCTCTCATTGCAGATGCGGAGGCAGCGTATAGAGAATGGCAACTTCAGAGTCTTTGCTGTGAACAGCACTTTAATGCTGATCTTAGCGATGTCAGCCTCTCCGTTCCCAACCCACTGCTCATGACATACCACAGTTAACACAGTGGTTCACTGTTTTTTTATTTGGTGGTTTAGTTTCTTCTTTATTTTTGCTCTCAGAAAATATTGAACAGAATCTTGCCTTGTAAAGCCCACACATACTCTTTCTGCACAGACTCCATGATTTTTTGAACAGGAAATATAGCAGCACATCTTGAATCAAAGTTGACAACTTCCAATAAGGAAGAGTTTAATAATTTTAGTGACCTAAACAGGAAAACAGTTGTCTTTCCATCCAAATCCCTGAAGATCTACTTCTGGCTTAAGTTTTTAATTTTGGTGGCTGATGTGTCTAAGCTGCAAGTCCACAGAGCCTTGCATGGAGAGGAAATCTCCAAAAGAAGAACAGGAACCTAAGCCAGGCTCACAGAACTGCCCTACAGAGCAGCCTGTGCAGAAAGATCACTGTCTTCAGTTAGATGAGTCTGAGGACCAGAAACCAGTTCAACAACCATGGAGACTGAGCTATTCAAAAGCAGCCTGAGCAGCAGCACCAATGAGAGCTTCCTCTCTACATGGGCTCCAAGCCTGGTGAGTGGTCACAGGGAAGAGTGAAGATTCGTTTGCCTGTGCAGTCCTTGGGCTGCCATCCAAGGCCAACAGCAAGAATGTCAGTGGTGGTGGAGGTTTATGTGATGTGGTGTACCCTCTCTGTTGCTCCAAAACTGTCTATGCTTTCCTTATTCTCTTGTATTCTTGGAAATTCCNTTTTAAGAGGGTAACCAGAAACATTCTATAAACCAACAGTATTTGTGCAGAAGTTCATTTTGCTGCCTGGTACCTACCCACATCACCTCCAGTGCTTAACGGCAGTTGACTTTTGAGGCTGTGCTTCTCAGTGCGCCCAAAGTTTTGTGGTTTCCTGACCACTGTGGTCCTTTAGGACTGATGAGCACAATCATCTCAACACAGGATTCAGTGTTGACAGGAGCACAATCGCCTCAGTCTGGCCCTGCAAGTAATTAAATGCCTAAATCACACAAAATTTAGTGAGATTTAAGCACAGGCTTTTGTCATCTGCCTTTAGCCGCATTAGTCACCCCAGCCACTTTCAGTTGGCATTGTCCAGGTTTGACTCCAACTTGAAGATCCCAAAAATGTGTCCTTTTTAATGATCCCCAGGGTGCAGAAAGGTTCTTAGCAGTAAGCAATACAGAAAATGCTACAATGATTGATAGGAGACATGGAAATTATTAACTTATCACCAGAGAAGCAAAGATAGTTTGGAGAGTAGGTACAGGATCATCTAAAGGAGATTGGGTGTTGCTAAATCAATTTTTTTTCTATATGTCTTCCAGCCCAGTTTTTTCTAGGTATCCAAGGTGGATTACTCTTGTATAACTCACTTCTGCAGCAAATGCAGTTACTTACAGAATCTTAGATTTTGTTCCTACTTCAATTACACTGTACTGTAATTTATTAATACAGTTTTCCTAATGATTTTTCTCTTAGAGAATATTAAGCAGTCACTGGCTCAGAAATATAACTGACTGCAGTGATAAGTTCCACCACCCAATATACTGTCAAGGAAAGGTATTTGTTGTAGCAGTTCTAGAGAATTGTCCTTTGAGAATGGCATTTTAAAGTGTTCACCTAAATTACAGTTGTGCCATAAATATGACAAGTTTAAACTACAGCAGCTGAGAAATTATATATATGAAAAATTACAGGGATATGATCTTTTTGCACTGGCGCATAAAGATTTAATCTCCTGGGTTAAGTACCCAGAACACAGCAGTTGTGTCAAGATAATAGCGAGAATGATGCTCAGAGAAATGTTTCTCATGGTTATTTCTCAGAGCTTTGATGTTTTCTTTGAAGGAAATGCCTTTTGTGGAGTACAGGTGCAAAGCTTGCGTGGTGGCCCCAGGGTGAGCACTCTTCTGGGGAAACACTGTGGGAAGGCAAAGAAGGCAAGTGACCACTGAAGGGTTGGTCTGTGAGCCAGTTCAGCTCTGAGCCTCTCAAGTTGTAAGAATGCCCCAAACACCTCTGGTTAAAACAGCACAGATGTCAACCAGGAAAGTCATAGCATTCCAGCAGAATTTGGTAGAGGTTAGGTCAATAAGATGGTACAAATAATTCCTTTAACCTCTGTAACAGTACCAGAACACCCCAGGAACTTTCTGAGAGATCTAGGTATTCTGGAATGTATAACCTGTGGAAAATCTGTAGACTTTCTGTGATAATAAATACTGGTTTTTACCTCCAATTTTTCCTGGAGTAGAAATTATAAACTTTGCCTACTATACCTACCTTGTGTAACCATTCCCATTATTTGACTTGGACTGTGGTAGATAAACCCATAACCATGAAAGTGTAGCTTTTGGTATAAGGGTTACCCTTGTTCGACATCCCAGCTAAGCTCCTAAGCCTCAGGAGTTTTGAAGAGGACCTGAGGTACATTGGGTGCAAACACAACACATATTCTGTGACAAAATAGATCAATGTCACCTCTAACGTGCAAGTGAAGAGTACTGAGCCAGCAGAGAGAGGAGACCATGACCTGTGTGCAGCACAGGCTTCTGCTACCCTCTATAGAAGAGTGATGCACGCTTCATTGGCACTCTACACCTTTTAATTGTTGCAGAAAAGCTGGAAAGTGCTCAGAAAAAAACCTTAAAATGTAAAACGTTTTGAAGATAATGAAATTTTTGTCCATGGAGAGACTTAAAAGGTCTTAATCTGTTTATCTGATCAGAAGAGAGGGAGAGTTTACAAGTATGAATCCTTTTCCCAGGAAGAATAGAGTGGGTACTAAGAAGTGCTTTGATCTAGGAGAGAAAGGCCTCATGTATTACAAGAAACAACGGCCAAATATTTAACAGGGAGTATTGCTAACCTGGACAACAAACCAGTAACCACTACAGATGGATTGTCTTTCTAGAATGCTTCTTTAAGATGAAGTAGAAGCAGATATAGTTTTCATATGAGAATAAGTAGGTGATATTTAAAGGACTTTAATATACCAGAGTCCTATGTAATTAGTCTAATGTGCCTCTTAGCCTTAAACTCTGTTAAAAATCACTTTCATTCGTGACACACTTATTTATTTCCTTCACTTAAAATAGGTTGCTGTTAAAAACACACACCATTCCAAAAAATAAAAATAAAAATCAATCAAATAAACAAGGTCAAATTGCAACAAAAAGTAAATACACAAGGAAGATTCACACACACAGAATCACACAGAATATGCTGAGTTGGAAGGAACACACAAGGATCATCAAATTAAACTGTTGGCCCTGCACAGCACCATCCCCAAGATTCACACCGTGTGCCTGAGAGTCCAACCACTTCTTGAGTTCTGCCAGCCTTGGTGCTGTGACCACTTCCCTGGGGAGCTGTTCCAGTGCCCAAATATCCTCTGGGTGAAGAACCTTTTTCTAGTATCCAAATGAAACCTCCCCTGAGACAGCTTCAGGCCATTCCTGGGTCCTGTCACTGTCAACAGATAGAAGAGATCAGTGCCAGCCCCCTCCCTTTCCCCTCACGAGGAAGTTGTAACTTCAATGAGGTCTCCTCAGTCTCCTCCATGCTGAACAAACCAAGTGACCTCAGCTACTCCTCACATGGCTTCCCCTCAAGGCCTTCACCATCTTTGTTGCCCTCCTTCAGGCACTCTCCAATAGCTTAATATCTTGCTTATATTGTGTCACCCAAACCTGTCCCCAGCACTGGAGGTGAGGCCCCCCCAGCGCAGAGCAGAGCAGGACAATCCCTCCCTTGCCCTCTGGCCATGCTGTGCCTGATGCCCCCAGGACAGGGCTGTCCCTCCTGGCTCCAGGGCACTGCTGACTCGTGTTCACTTCCCATGGACCAGCACTCCCAGGTCCTTTCCATGGCATTGCTTTCCAGCCTCTCATTCCCCAGTCTGTCTGTACACCCAGGGCTGCCCCATCCCAGGAGCAGAATCCGGGACTTTCCCTGTTGAACTTCATATCCTTGGTGATTGCAAATCTTTCATTCACATTCCAGACTAGAGACTACAACTGTAAATAGCTACTTTTGCTGCAGATTAAGGGAAAAAAAGTGCAACAATTACTTTTAAGTGTTATTTTTTATTTCTCATTAAATGTTTTCTGCATTTAAAGCTGTTGAAAAAATTCTAGTGAACATAAAATGTGAGTCTGAGCCCTCTTCACTTTTTGGGTTCTTCACAGTCTACTGGGATATGGACATGTTCCCTACAGCTTTCTTTTCACGAAAAGAGTCTATTTTTAATAGGAAAAAACAGCTTTTGTGGAGTAAATCTCCCACAAACACTTTGGATGGAACACTGCATGAAATTGTATCTCTGCTATTCATCTTGCAGATATCTAATTAATGACTTTTACACCATATGCATGATAAAGACAACTCTTTAAATTGCATGTTGCACAGTGCTAAACATGAATCATGAAAGTCCATTTCTCACTAGACAGGAGGAAAAAAACAAGCCAAACTATACAGTAGGATTATTCTGTAGTTCTTTAAGTATCTTCTAGAGAAAATCAAGTATTACTCACTTTTTTACATGCAAGAAGAACATCTCAATAAACTGCAGTGATTCAAAGTCACCAGATACACAAGGGACAGAACTGGGATAAGACCTAGATGTCATGAATGTCTGCTCGGTGATCTATGCTTCAAGCAAACTTACAAAATTTTCTTTTCCCGGATATATAGTATCCCTTCACATTTCTTTAAGTCCTTTGTGCTTGAATTGTGTGCAGGTCTGTGTGACTTTCTATAAGATTTCTTTTCTGTATGTATTTGTTCTGTGCATGTTGCTGGCAAAGAGCAGAGGAAAGCTGGCCAGGACTCAGGTATTTTACTGTACATCTGGAAGCTGGTTTTGAAGACCTGGGGCGAAATTCTGGCCCAACTGAAATTAATGGCAAAACTTCAATGGGGCAGAATTTCACCCCTGGGAACTAAGCAAAAGAATCTCCACCCTTATAAGCTGAGAATGGAAACTTGCTTTCAACAAGACATTATTTGCTGCTACCTACTCCATAGTACTTCAAAAAAGAGTTTTGTAATCAGCTCAGTCAGCTGTTTAAAGGAAATAAGAATTAAAATAGAGGTAAATTCTATTTCACCAACTTATGAATACAGAGACCAATTAATTAATGTACACAGAAAAACAACAAAACCTTACACCTATATTACAGAGAGCTTTTTCTTACTGATTTAGAGTGAGGTTGTTTATGTTAACTTTTTTGTCCCCTCCAGATTAGACTTTTATATTTATCTGGATTGGTTTTGACAAAATTTACTATAGGATTAAGGTAACAAAGTCAAAAGAAGCAATACTTCCCTCTCACAAAATCATAAACAGTCAGAATCTGATACTCCAAATGCAAAAAAAAAAAAAAGAAACTGTCTAGAAAACTCAGAAAAAGAAAGAAGCAACAGGGTTAGGGAGAAAAATAAAACTTCTTTTTATTTCAAACAAATGTTAATTCAAAGCTAAGTGGAAAGAAACACCACAATTACTTCTAAGACTTATATGTCTGGGCCTCATTTGTATGGAATTTTCCAAAATCTTTCAGTTCTAAGGACATAAAGTCGCTCTGTGCCTTGTGACTGGATACTACAAGGCATTGTTGAAACTCAAACTTTAGTTTGAGTCATCACAACAAAAAGATGCCAAGATATTTGTCCAGATGTTCCCTATTCTTCCATTTTAAAATGAAGACCAAGGGGTAAACTATGATGGAATCCTTCTTTTGCTTTTTGCAAAGAGTAAAAACTGTGAAATCTTTGGAGCTGACCACTAGGACCTTAGATTACCTGAGTTTGGGCCATCACTGAAATGTGCTGCTGAAAGAAAATGGACTCTGGAATTAAAGACCACCAAGGTGCCAGGTAACAAAATCAGTCATCACTCAGGTCCAAGCAATTGTCAGCATCAGTTTTATAGGAGGAATTTTGTATAATTATTGGTTAACTCTGCAAGTTCACAGTGAAAGGCTAAAAACTGGTCCTAATCCAGGCTATTAAACTGCCTTTTTACTTTCCATTTACTTTTTTTGCTTGCTTCCTCTCTCTGTCATTCATTTGATTTTATTTGCTCTCTGGTCAGGTCTCAAGACACTCACCTCCCAGCTTCAGACAAAGTCTTTTGTCAGGTGTTGCTATCCTAGTAACCCCAGTTAGTAATTGATTCACATACATCACTTCCCAAGGTGGCAGTGCTGAGGTTACTGCGAGCAGACACAAACAAGGAGGGCTATAAATTAGAGTAGCACATTTAGTGGGCACAGAGGGGCACAGTGAAGCAGCAGGTCAGCTGCCTCTTTGCTTATATTCTCATGTGTTTGGAAAAGAAAGATACAAACACTCATCCTGTTCTGAGTGTGAGTCAAGCATCTTAAAAATCATGCCTTGAAATGCATTAGTTACCTGCTGAAAGAGCTAAAATGGCATATGAGATTTTTTGATCAGTTTGATTCAGTCAACATTGGGATTTTGTGCAGATGCTGCTAAAATGTGAGTCTGTCACTGTTCTAAAGTTCAGACAGAAGAAGAGTGGGAAAAGGGAAAAGTCACAAATATTCCAATAAATGGTCTTGCATCTATCTCTATGAAGTAGTCTATAGTATTAGGAAAGTGTTTCACTTCAGACAAGTGAGGTCAAACTATCGAGGGAGCTCAGAGCTAAATTTATA
Organism: Origma solitaria; assembly: GCA_013397895.1. Taxonomy (NCBI): domain Eukaryota; kingdom Metazoa; phylum Chordata; class Aves; order Passeriformes; family Acanthizidae; genus Origma; species Origma solitaria. Next base: position 28,446 of record VZRL01004594.1, on the reverse strand, counting down.
AGCATCTAGAGCAGGGGGCAAACTTTCGAAAGAGCCCATCTTAGGCTCAGTTGTGACATTTATTCCCTAGCCTGACTTTGCCTTATTTTATGCATATAGTTTTATGATTCACCTTATTAGCTACTTTTTTCATTCTGTTTGCCCATCCTTCTGTGTCCTTTCTTTGCTATTTCTCTCAAGTCTTTCCCATTCATGCTCTCCTCTTCGTTTCTAGCCTTAATGCTTTATCTTTTCCTCTGTATCTCATTCCTATTGAGTCAGTTACTAGTGATTTTATTTCCAAATCATTCTACTATTAATAATGCCTGTGAAGGTTATTAAGTGTCACTTACTTTGTTCTTCTCCCAAAGACCTTGTGCCTTTTCCTTGGCAGGATGGCCAAAGATGGAAGGTGGGATACAAAAGGGGAAGGGGTGTTAGACTTCATGATATGAGGGTATAGATTGCATGATATTTGGAGCTACAGGATAAGGAAGTAAAATTCAAATGGCTGAAAAAGGCATCCAAGTTCTGTTCGCACCATCTGAGGAGAGACGAGTGCCTGGCACCAGGCAGTTAACAGGAAATATTTGGAAGTTTATGTGAAAAATACTGTCTCTCCCTTGAACAGCAACAATGAGCTCCGGCAGGCAGAGAGACACCTTTGCAGAACTGGAAGTCAGTGTGCCAAACTGCTTCCTGTCTCCTCGTATATTTGGCCAGGGACAAGCAGCTTGATGTTCCGGTGCCAAGACAGGTAGTACAACTCTTGCTACTAATCCTTTCCACGAATGTGCTTTGCAACAGCCTGAGGACTTGGAAGACACTAAGGAGGCTTCAAAGCATATCTTTTTGCTTACTGAAGCTGTATGTCACTTTAGTTGTGCAGCCTAGGATGAGTTTTCTTAATCCAAAATAAAGAGGAGGCAAACTGGCTGGATAACAGATCAAGATTTTACTCAGTCTTTGGCATCAGTGGGAACTTTTTGTCTGGCTTACATGACTTGTTCCTGGTGTCCATATTCACTGAGAGTCTGCAGGGCTCTCAGGTGAATATGGTCTTAGGTCATGGCTCTCAGGTCAACACAACGATCTTGTCCATAACGCACACACCTCCAGAGCTGGATCCTGGCGGGCATCATTCCCTCCTCTCCTGTGAATATGGCAGTGAATAGAGAGAATTCAGCACTCAGGGCCTTGAGCTGCTCACAGAGCCTTGTTCTGTTAAAATAAAGGCAAGAAAGGCCTTTGGCTGAATATAGCTGTGAGACACATGTCCCCCATAATTACGCAATTTAGGAGTAAAAAAGAACACCGCACTCAGACCTGGAAGAGGATAGCATTTTTGGGAACTGTTTCGAAACAGATCAAATTTGAGTCAATGTCCATCTGATATCACTTAGTTGTTGTGGTATCATCTTTTGAAGTGGTTTCTTTCAGCGTTGGCTTGGGCCCATAAACCAGTCAGCAATGGTACATGTTGCCACCCACATTTAACAGAGAGGCGAGCAAGGCACAGCTGGAAATAGTCATTGCTCTAGAAAGAGCAATAGAAGCAAAGCAAAAGAAGAAATTGCTGACTCATGTCTTTGGCTAGCTTGGTTTTCAGGAATTTGATGGTTTTTGAAGGATGAAATCTAGAACTGTTTAATTGTACATGGGGAGACGTCAGGATCCTGTCAAAAATTGTCTGTCAGAAGATACTAGCACATTCTGACTTCAAAAGGCAAAATTTTGAGTTTCCTTCATTGTAGAACTTTATGGATTTTTACTGTAATTTAGCAAAAATATAAAATAGGCATATGCTAATTGTCAGGATTTCTGGGAGAGGTAAAGAAAAGCAATGGTAGTAGAACTGCACAGCTTTCATGAAAGCAAGAATTAAACAGGGCTAATTTGCTGAAGTGTAAGAAGTGAAATTTTGCCTGAAGTCTAATAACAAAACATTAGAGTAACAAGTAGAACAGTGCAGAAACTAATCAAAAATAAATAGACCCTAAACTTGCAAGACTCTGAGAAAAGTGCCAATTTCTATAACAAAAGCCCAGTGGATGAATGAAAAATTCTCTTTATCTTCCTTCCTACTACAGTACTTTAAAAATGGTGTGAAGATATGGTAATAAATATCTAGTAATTTATTTTTAGTTAGTTCTTGTTTGTGCTCCCCTGCAGTTCTGTAATAATGTTTTCTGCATCTCGTTAATTATTGGCATTACGATAATAGAATAAAGGGTGTCAAAGATCAGACTTTCACTTATAAGCATTGCACAATGCCAGTAAGTGTCAAAAATGTAAGAAAAAACAAAACAAAACAAAGAAAGTAAAAAAACATGTCAAATAAAAATGAGAAGAAAGGAAGGGGCACTCTCTCCTGTTTAGAAAGAGAGCACTGAATTATCCTTAGTTTATAGAGGGAGCACTAAGGTCCTTTACACCTCAAAAGTCACAATCAAGGATGCAGAAGTGACAGGGTGCCCTTGGAAGTAGAACACGAACATTCAAAGTACGGAGGAGCAGAAAGCAGCGCTTCTGTTTCATAAAACAGATCCAAGCTTCAAATGCATTTTCATTGCTATAAAGAAGGAAAACAAAGCTTTCCAGAACTTCTAGGAGGAAACAAGGTAAGACTTGGTAAGAGGTGCTTTTACGTGATGTGGGAGACCAGGCTCACAGATGTTCCAGAAAACAAGAGAGGACTTGAACTAGAATGACCAGTGCTAATGGTGAGGGCCTGAAACTCTGCATCAGTTCATCTGTGTTTGCAGAGTCATCCTAGAGCTGGGAAAAACAGTCCACAGAACTGAGGGGACATTTTATCTTTCATGATGTGTCACTTTTCACCAGGTAATCGTTCTGTAAAAAATAAAAGTTTTTTCCCCTGCTCTGAGTCTTTGTTTATCAGGATGCAGTGCAGGTTGGCAGCAATTTTTTCCCTTAGTACTATTTTATGGATAAAAGATTTGTGCAACATGGGCATATAAATTTCATGTATTTGGGCTTCAAAAAGATACTGGAACTATACCACAAAATAAAATAGAACTGCTTTTGATGCTAACATCTCCTGTTCACTCCTGGCAACACAGACCATCATTTTTTATTCATTAAGTTAACTTTAAACATATTTCCTTCAAATGAATTATGGTAGGTTGAAGATCTGCAGTCACTTTTTCTAGTCTCAACTAGCCTTTGTTTTCCACACCATTCATTCCAAAACTGACAACAGGAAAGGTCAGGTAGGTCATGCCTAGCTAGTCCCAAATGCCACAGTATATTATCCAAGACAGAGAATATAATTATCTTTTCACAAGTGGCAATTAGTAAGAATAGCCCCCATCAATTCTATTTAACATTCAACATTTGCAATGTGGCAGAAGCCAAGGCATTACAACAGCAAGACCAAGTTACCTTAATAAGGTTAAAACTAACATCAAATAAGAGAAGATTTTTGTGTGAGCAGAATTGTTAAAAAATCTGAAAGTTGAAGAAAATATTTATTTCAAATATTTCAAAGTATTTTTAAAAGTATTCTGTTGCAAAAAGATGTATTTGGTTAGGCTGCTCCTTCTGCATGCCAGCATACCTTACAGTTGCAATGGATAACAAACAAGGAGCAAATGATTTAGTAGTATTATGGAGTAGTATGCTGAGAGTTTTATTACCTCCTTTCCACAGAGAAGCAATTTTGAAAAAGGAAGAAAATTATCCTCCTTACTACTAAACTCATTTACAGGGGACAGGGAAAAATGGAGTTAAAAGAAGTAAGCAGTTAGAAAAGAGATAGTTAACTTGGGATACTTCTGTTTCTGGATGCTTGATGTAAGTACTCGGAATTATTTTCTGAAGTTTTCAATTGTGGTCTGGCTTCGGCCCAGATCTCCTCTCTTCCAGGTCTGTGTTACAACCACAAGATTATTCTTCAATCCCTCTACAGTGAATAAAATGAAATTATACAGATATTCAAAGTCTTTATTTGGGCATCTATGGACTAAGACTGAAAGTACCCTGGATCACCAACAAAGAGTTCATACACTACGAACGTTTATTTCCTATCATGCCATATCCACAGGATAATTTATTTGCCAAGTTAACTTTCCTATATGTAATGGTCTCCAGTTCCAGCACTGAGTGGAATGGCCTTGGACTTGATCATGTGGGACTGTGCTGTGCACTGTTAGCCTGAACATGTCTCTCTGATTTCTTACGAGGGATGTCTATTTTTCTCTTCTTTGCCTCAAAACTACGAAATTCTCCTCTGATGGATTCTCAGTTGAAAAGCTCTTTCCCTGTTTTGTCAAGGGGAGCAAATGCATTCAGTTTGGCACCAGACTCACAGAGAATTCCAGTAATTCCCACAGCAACTTAGCCACAAGCCATTTGGGATGATCAGAGAGATGCCCAATGGGAGGGATGGAATTAAATTTCCCCCACTTCTTTCAACAGCTGAAAAACACACTGTATCCTTCCTTCCTTTCTCAAAGAGCAGAGCCAACCCCAGCATACACTTGCATCAGACTCTGACTGTATTTTGCATTCAGGAAAATCAGGTTTCTGGTAGTGATCTAGTAGTATAAAAAGACATACAAGGAGTGATTTTCCTTTTTCATTTTTTCCTTTCTAAAAAGAACTGCCAACACTGCAAACATCTGACTGAAATTGAAAAGTTATTAACAAAACCTGTACAGAAGTGTCAGAGTTTACAGGATTCCTGACTAAAAAAGGAATGACTTATTGTCAAATGGCAACTATCCTTGAACTAAGAGTACAGAGTGGTCATGGAGAAACACATGGACTATGCATTCAAATTTATCCCAAACATTTGTAAGTAGCCCTGGAAGACTCACACAAAACTCTTCTGTAGATGCATGGAGGGATTTTGACCAGCTTTGACTACAACCCAGTTCTTTGAAAGATTTAAACCTTTTCAGTATTACACACCAAAATTCCCCTGATTTCACTGGTGAAACTTCATACTTAGCAGAATCTAATACAGAATACCTTCTTATTGGGACTGGATCAGTGACCAGGAGCACATCATAGACTCTATTTCCACCTCCTAGTGTAGAGATGAGCATAATAGCTCAGTATCAGGTAGTTGACAATTACAACTCTATCGAGGCCTTTTACATGTCTCCTTCATGCAGAAATTACTTTTCCTCCTCACCATCTGTCAAAAAGATGTAATAGTCTTGACAAATGTTTTTTTACAATTTACAGAAATCACATTGGCTCTCAAGACTGAGGAGAAAGCCAAAAAGTTACTCACTTACTGGTTAAAAAAAAAAAGTTACTGGTTACAGATGGAAGAATTTGTTTAACTGCCTCAAAGTTTATGTGTTTTGTCTTTCCATTTGCTATTTGATTACAGTGGTGCATAAGATACTGAAACTAACTTCAAGGTCTGCATGTGAGATCTGAGAAGGTCATGACATAAGTGGTCACACAAAATACAAAAGAAAAGAATCAGAGCCTGCTGGATTTTCATGTGCATGAGCCTGAGACAGGAGGATATTTGCCTCAGGCCACACAGACAGCAATCATCAATGTCAGGATTCGAGCCTCAGGCCCCCAGGTATGTTGATCTAAGCCTTCCACTTGCAGTTGCCTCCTCCAGGCTCAGAGGAAAGGACTGCTCAAAGCTCACCACTGTGAGCTCACCACAAGTCTGAAGAAAACCCAATTAGTTACCAGCAATGACCGCACCCTGACCCTCATTTCAAACGCTTGTAGCATTAATTATTAACCAGCCAAAGAACTAAAACCTTGCAAGGGGCTGGTCTGAAGCACGGATCAACAATAGCATGCGATGTGCTGGAGACAGACAAGCAAATGCCAGAGATGCTCTTGTCTGATCTATTCTTTGGCATTTGGCTACCCCTTGAAACCCTATAAATAGACACATCCTACTTCTCCAAATTTTCTTTAACTTGAACTGCTACAGAAAGCAAAAGGAACTACCAAGCAATAAAATAAAGGAGAACAATGGCTTACAGAGGAGCAGTCTCCACTGTGAACATCACTGACAGCACCATTTTAAAGCACAAAGGTGAAAGGAGTTTTTTATAGGTGTGGAAATCCTGGTAACACACTCTCTTTGTTTGCAAGCTACCGAGGTCAGAAAAAGCTTGCCTGAGTTCTTTATGTACAAATGTCTAACATCCTTGTTCCTGGCTCACGGGAGGCACTTCCTAATGCCTGCTGTCAACTCATTTGTGACACGTAACCGTAGTCAAAAGGGGTTGAATTGCCGGTTTTGTAATGCATACACACATTGTTCAAGATTATCTAACAGCATTAGCCTCTGGGAAAAGGATGGCTTCAGGGCTCTAATTAAAAGAAATCATAGACAGTCAAATCAAGTGCTTCCTATTTGTATTTTATTTAATAAAGAAGGAATGGCAGAGATAGAATTTCCCTCAGCCTTGCCCTTTCAGTAAGAGGTGCAATGGGCCTTTCAGAGCTCTGAAACAGCCGTAAACGAGTCCCAAATTGATTGCCATCCCCAAACTCATTCTCTGAGGGCTTAATGGTATTTTCACGTGGGATCCAAAGCAGGCGGTCTTCAAGGAAAGTTATGCATCTGGTGAAAAAAATAAAGTTGACATTTTTTGACAAGACGCTAAAGTATGATTCTCCCAAGAGGTTTGTAACATAGAAGAGGCTGAGCAGGTGGTAATAATCAGCATTACATACATTTGAGCATTTTCTATAACATGGATTACCGTGGAATTCCTTCCTCCCCCTCCTCTCCTGGGGGAGACTTGCACAAATCGCAAGCATTTTCAAGTCACTTTGATAAGCATTTCTATCACCAGTTTCACAGCTGTAGCTAGATTGTTTAAAATATATAAAACACAGCCCCACCCTCCAGCGGAGATAAGGACTAGGGAATCAGAGGACTCTCTCCCCTCTCTTTCTCAGCTCTTACTTAGCCAGTTTTCCAAATGCTACCAAAAAATATTCTACTATTGTGCTTAAGCAGCAACAAGGTTCTGTCTGCTTTGGGGTGAAGGGTGGATGCACAGACACATCTCAGGAAGTCAGTGGGTAAAACCAAAGGTAACTAAGCAATGATTAGTGTGTGATTAGAAAAGGGCAAGACTAAATTCAAATCTCTTATCCCGATGCTCCTGACCAAACCAGAAAGAGGTCAATAGGAAGAAGGTCTAATCACAACCTCCTTTCAAGGCTGATGGAGGAATCCCACAGAGAAAGTGAGATGTGACAGCATTTCTCCCATGTGTGCAGCCATATCCAAGCTCTCCAAAGTCGGAGCCTTGGATGCCATCCTGATCTTGGGAACTCAGCTCCCTATGTTGAGAAATGGTCTCTGCCACAAAGGCATTACAATTTAAAATGATTTATTGAAACAATGAAGTTGACATTAGTAAATGCTTTTATAATTAGTTTGGTGGTATCTTTTCACTGAATAGTAAATTGACAAAAAAAAAAGCAGTTTATGGAGGTCACTGAAGTAATTAGGAAATGGTGAGTGGTTTCGGCCACAAAAAAGGAGAAGAAATGAACTGTGGAAATAGGGGATAGAGAAAGGCCCTTCAAGATAATTACTTATTTCTATGCAGAATTTTTAATCACTTTTGAATTTTTTCATTTCAGAACTTTTTATTTGTTTTCACACCTTGTTTTTATTGGTTTTGAATTTAGCACTATTTTTCTTTTTTTGCTGGTTTGGTTTTTTGTTTTTGGAGGGGTTTTTGTTTTGCCTGGTTTTGGGGTTTTTTTGTGGTTTTTTGGGTTTTGTTTTGGTTGGTTTTTTGTGAGGGGGGAAGATTTTGCTAGGGAAAGAAAGCATTGTCTAAAGTCCTTGGGTCAAATAATCCTTTCTGAATCAACATAAAGCAATTGTTGTTTCTAAAAATCCATATCTATATCTGTTTGGGTTCCTATCTATGTTTTTAGGTTTAGAATATTCTACTTAAAAATTTATTATTGAAATAACTGTGATAGCAATATGCCCCATTTACATCTCCCTCAATCTCTTATTATTTCTGCATCTGTGTAATTATTTTATGAATTGCTGTAGCAATATAATACTTTTAATACTTGAGCAGTGACACTGTTAGACGCTTTTGAGTCTATCTAAGCTAATATTTGCCTCACTCTGATAAAATCAGACTTTAATATGTATGTGTTTGTAAAAGGATGTAAAGGATTTTCTGTGGGTATTTTCCCCAGAAGAGCTCTAATTTTCTGTTCAGGTACTTATTGAATACTAGATTTTGTTTTTATCATCACCCTGATAATCTAGGTTATTTTTAGTTGAAAATCATGGAGGATAATTTTTCTTTCATCACAAATATGCTTACCCTCCAAAGAGCAACTCTGTCAGCTCTCCCCTGGTTTCAGTCACAGCAGTGTTATTCGCAACTTTTTTTTTTTTTTTTTCCCCCAGAACACTGAAATATGCTTTTATTTTACTTACATTCTGGAAGGGCTTCAACAGAGGGAAGCCACAATAAAACTTTAGCATGTTTTCCCATGGTCTCCTCTGACTAAGTAATATTCAAGTTTCAGCACAGTGAGGGATTTATTTCCAAAGCATACAAGCAATTTCCCCTTGAGCCAGAGAAAATAAATTATATTTTTTCTGGTTCATTTCTATCACTTGTGTTGCAACTGTGTCTAACAGCGTGATTAAGATCTGTTTATTAGGACAATATATTCTTACATGAAGAAAATGAATACTCATTTTTGCTTTAGCAGATCATTTTGTTAATGATATTTGAATAGCTTCTTGGAAATATTAGGGATGTGTCCAGAGAAGCGTCTCTGTGTATAGAAGGAGGCTGCAGAGGCTGTAATAATCTTGGGATATGTACAGGATTGTCTGCCTGTGTTTTGACAGTCTTTGCAAATTCATAACACTTTGTGAACTAGAATAAAGAGGAGAGAACTGGGGTATCACTGTGGCCTCAATAAAATGAAGCCCTTTCAGTGAACTTAACAAGATTTAACCATCATAAATCAGGGTAAAATTTGAAACACTGCTGTTTTAGATAATGCCTTTATTCTAGAAAAGTGCTCTGCCATGGACTTATGTCTCTGTCCTCATATTTGTCAAGTGAGCTCTATCAGTTGGGTGTAAATAACCAATAGTTACCCTCTGGGATGCCTTCTTCTGCCATTTCCTGACTTACAAGGATGCTCTTAATGGAAAGAAGATCTCTTTCAGTCCTCCGTCCTACAGGTCCTCTCTTAAGGATTGGGACTCCTTGACCGATCAATGAAGCGATTTTTTGACTCACCTTCAACAAAGCCCTATAACCTTGAGACTTCCACCTCCAACCTAAAATCTGAAGTCAGTCTCTCCAGGTTCATAAATAAGGCATTTAAAGCTTATTTCAGATGCCTGAGTGTTGACACAGTAATAAAGCAACCCAGAATGAATTAAGACATTCTCATGTGACAACGGATGTCATCTTTCTATTGATAGAGTAAAATATTAAAACCAATGACTTTTGTCTGATACCTACCTGGAGTGACATAAATGCACATGGGAGAGCAGACTGTAAAATGCGAGCTGGCACAAAAGGTGGCTGAGGTTTGATTTGCATATAGCCAAGTAAAACAAACTATATAAAACATGGATGCAAAAGCAGTATTTGTACACTAAGGGAAATACAAAAGACTGATTTCACAGATATTGGTGGGGGAAGGTAAAACTCAGTACTAATAACTAAGCCTGTTTTATCACTCTGGCATTTGCTGATTCTGAGCTCAGCATAAAGAACCCACTAGTCCTGTTTGTGGTTCAAGGTCTTCTTCTGTGGATGTTCTTAAAGTTCCCATTAAGGGAAATAATATTACTAACCCCACAAAAGCTGATCATTGTGGCAAAATATAGAGAAGAAACTCCAGCCCCAGAAGTGGCATAAAGTGGTCTCAGGGAATTTCTAGTCTTTAAATTCAGTAGTGCCTCTGGCTAATGGGACCATACTTAGTTAAGCCAATCACTTAAAGAAATCTTCAGACTCTCTTCCTTCTGCTTCCTTTTTCCTTACTTTGCAAGCTGCCTCCTATTAGGCATCTTGTTGCTCCTTGCTTCCAGCTGAAGCATCTGCATGGACCCAGCAGGACGCAAGTCTCTGATTTCCATTCGCACACAGAGTTCCTAACAGGGGGGTTGTGAGATCCTGAACCTCAAAGAGAGAATAGAGGGCAATTTCACAACTGGGGAAAGTGCAGCAGAAAATGTGGTCTGAATTGCCATGTAATTCCAAAACACTGGTTTGGTTGCAGGCAGCTCATCCATGATGAAACTGAAGTAAAAAAGGTTCATCTACACTTGGATGAACAAATCCATGATGCCCTGCCTGGCTGACATCTGTCATTGCTTCTGATGCCACTCCACCCATTGCCCAACATCATCCAGGCTCCAGTTTCATCAACAAAACTATTGATTTTTTATTGTATGTTGACTCTGGAGGCTTGCAATGAAAAAAGTTCCTCTCTTACAGAAATTTCCCAGAGTCTATATAAAGTCAGTGCAGGTAAGGAATTGTCAGATATGCTGCTCCACTTCCACCCACATCTTCTACATTTGAACCACCATATTATGTTGCAAAATTAGGTGTCCTCAATTTGTTGAACTGAGATCAGGCTAAAAATATTGAAACAGTGTGACGTGTTTAATGACATGGTTCTCTCAGTCCACAAAGGACAAATAAATACTGCATGGATTTCACGTTTGCATGAAGAATTATACATTATTATGTATGAGACATTTGATACAATCCTTACCATTACTGCACCTTTAAAAGGCATTGGGTTTATGAGAATTTTTTCTAAAGTTCAAATTTGGGCTCTTTATGTCAAGAAAATACTTTCTAAAAGATGTGGGGTAGCTCATACAAGAGTTGTTAGTTTTATTTCCTGGACTGCCTGCCATTAACTGGTTTTCTCATCCGACTTCTCATTTTAGACTCAGGAAACTAGGTTTAATACTCTTTTTTAACATTGTCAATTAATCTTCAGAGTGCTCAGCAGCCTGTACAGGACAAACATGGAAGAAAATTCATGAAAATGTGAGCCTTTCGTGAAAAATAGCCCAGCTAACGATGTGCTGGCTGCAACCTCCTTGTGCTTCATCCTGCAGGATACATCACTTGACCAAAGATGAAAAGATATGCTGATGCACCATTCATGCAAGGGAAATATTTATGCTCTCAGTTTGCCATTGGCAGAGACTCTTCTTTCTAGTAAAATAGCTGTGGCCCACATAAATGCTGACTTGTAATTGCAAAACACATGGTCTAAATGCCATTTGTAAGCCTGGGGTTACTCATAAGTTCTGGAGACTTTCAGGCCATTGCCCTGAGCCAGATGCGAGGCCCAGATTCTTTTAATGTTAAGTGTGATTGAAAGAGAGCCTCTACCCTGTTACTGGAGCTGCTAAAACCAATTGCACAAGATGCAGTGTTAGGCATGTTTCAAACATTTCAGGAAGAGATTAGTTAAATGGTATGCTGGGCCTTTTCCTCCAGCTGGGCCCACGAGGAGCAATAGCAAATCCAGACTTTTCACTGAGGTTGGAAATTAGGTCTGCCTCACTCCCAGGAGATTAATTCTCAGCAGAACAGATTATTACAGTCCAGCTTCTGTATCCATGGGCAGACTCAGTCAGCAGGCTGATTTCAATTAGAGAATTAAGTGCTATTGACTTCCCCCATGTACAAGGAGAGGTTGGAATTGGCAGGTAGGAGCCAGATAAGAAACCAGATTACTGAGTTAATCTTACAGTTAAAAATACTAGAAAGAACCTTAATTTCTTATCTCCTGAACCAATAGGTGAAGATACATTTCTTTATTTCATTGCTGAACCCTTATAAATTATGACTTGTAAAGGAAGAAAAAATGGTGTGGCTTTGTTGTAGTTTTCTATCATATGAGATGAGGAAACACAAATGTTTTGTCTCACCAATTAAAGTCTGGTCTTGTCTACCTTAAAAGGCTCTCTGGTGATGGAGGACTAATCAAGTTAAAACCACATAAGAGGGGGAGGGCTGAGGTCATGGCTTAACAGTACAGGAGCTCAGGCAGCATTACTGCTTTTCCATGGATCTATTTCCCTGGTCCTGGTGATATATTCCCATACTGTCAGCACAGAACAATGTACTGCAGATGTGACAAAAGATAGTCCTCTTTTTGAAGTATTTGGCCAAAGAGAGGCTGCAGCCTCTTCAGTGTGCCTCATGGTAGGCCAAAATGTCAATATTCTGCTAGTCCTTGACACTCTCAGCCCAAGCAGGTGTACTCCCTGAGGAACATATGTATGTTTATGGCTATCTTTCTGTGTCTTTGGTCGCTACTTTCTTAATACAGATGCATCAAAATGATCTTACAATAAGTCTGACCAAAGCAGCAGTCATAAGAGTGATCACTTAACAGTAAATCTCCAGCTTGCTTCTGAACATTTTTCTTTCACAGTGATAATCAAAATGTTGATGTTGCTGCTGCTGCCCCCTTCAAATATATGAAGAAGACTCACAAGGTGATGTATTCCATAGAGTTTCTTACAGCACCTATTCAGGAGGTTAGAAAAATGTTCTCAGAGGGACTCACACAGTCTATATATCAGAGATGGTAGGGACAGATATAGAGGAGGGTTTGAGAATATTTAGTGTACACTGTTTCCCTTTGTTGCACTGGCAAAAAAGCCAAATGTTTTCTGTTTGGTGACAGCAGGGACTGCTGAGCAGGTGGAGAGAGATGTGCAGGTGGGGAGATCACACAGGTTTCAAGGGAAATTTCACATCTGCATTCAAGGCCTTTCTTTCATCTCAGCATTTATCTCTTCTTTTGAGCAACCTGACTGCAGAAGGGTTGGTTCCTTTCTTTTTTTTTTCTTCATAGCTCAAGAGTGATGATCAAATAATAATGCTTACCACTTACCTCTTCAAAGTCACAATGCAACAATGACTCCAGTCTCACAACAGCGCTGTGAAGTGGGTGAGTTCTTTCTGTACTGTTATTTGCAAAAGATAAAGGAATAGATACAGAGCCGTTCGGTTTCCTCAAGACACGCAGCCAGACATTGGCAGAATATGGGCTACAGGTTGGAAAACACAGCCAACATCTGTATACTGTACAGCAACAGAGCAGTGAGGTCAGGAAGCTGAGCAGTGGTGGTTTGTAGGAGTTCTTGTGGAGTGAAGGGCATAGGCAGACTGTAAACTCTGTGCTGAGAAGGCCTCCTGGTGCTCAGCTCCAACAGCAGCTTTGGGTCCAGCTCTCCCCCTTGGAGGATAAGAGTGGGGGCAGATGTGGGTGCTCATGGGAAGGACCATGCTTTGACACTGTAGTGCTCAGCTCAGACCACAGCTGGACACTCCTACTCCAGCACAGCTGGAGAGGCTGTAGTGGACTGGCATCATTGGAGGTGGATTTTCTGAAATTCCCTTATTTCATTGCAGCAATATCAGGTGGTGCTCAGACATGATGCTAATTCTGTGATTCGAAGTTTTTTGGTGAAGGCAGAGTCTGAAATTTACTAGAACTTGTTACTGAAAGACCCAGTCTGATTGCAATTTAAAGTGGTGAAAATTTAGATCAGTTCTAGTTTTTCCAAATCAATCTATCCACCGTTGTGACAAAGCTACAAAATTATCAAGTCTTTTTGTCGATATGTGTGTGAATTTCTTGGTGCTGCTGGAGATTTTCATGTGCTCAGCTTTTGTACACAATAGGGCTTCAGTCACTGCAAATGTTGGAAATTTCCATCTTACAGAAGTTTAAAAGAAAAAGTAAATTTGACAGAGTGTTATTTTCAAAAAGAATCACCTTATATTTAAGTAAAAAGTAAAGAAAGATGATGAAACTAGGAAAGCTGCGCCTGATAGCTGAAATAAACTAAGCTGTTTAAGTTCAATAACTGATTTATTAGAAGTCTCTTGTATATACATGTATATCATGAAAGCCCTGCTAAACATTCCTCTAGTAGGTTAAAGTATCTTCCATTTCCATGTAAATATATTACTGTGTCATGATATTGCTATTTCCATATATATATGGAAAGATAGATAGATAGATAGATAGATAGATAGATGTGTATGTGTGGAAATTGCAATATTCTGGCAAGTTTCCCCCCAGTAGTATTTCTATATATGTGCATAGGAACATACATTTTAGAAAAGGTAGAGCGGATCTATATCCTGACAGCTTCCCAGCAGTACACAAAGTAAAACATTTTGACCAAGTGTAGAGACGAAATGTTATAATAAAATTATGCAGCCAGGTGTATTCCAAAAGCCAGATTAACTGTTCCTGAATATCTCATGATATTTATCTCCCATATTCTTTAAAACTTCCTCGTGGTGCAAACTTCAACATTTCCCCAGGCAAACTATTCTAGAACTTAACTTTCCATACTATTATAATTCTTTTTCTATTGCCAAACCTAGGTCATCCCCTCTGTGATTTAAGACGGCAACTTTTTGCACCATTCCTACTGAGCAACAGCAATAATTTATTTCTTTCTTGATGCAAGAGAAAAGTGTGTAGGTTTAAAGTATTATTAATTCTTCACCAAACAATATGAAATTGTTTTCAACTTCCTTGAGTTTGCCTTGGAAATCTCTTTTTCCAGACACCTGAGTGTGCTAGGAAGAGTTTTCTTAAGGCATGCAAAAGAGGTGCCCAACTCACATATAAGTGAGCCCAGCAAGTTCATTCAGTGTCATAATCAGGATTTACAAAGAAAGGGCTTAAGTCCTTTCAACTCCGTCCACCAATCATTTTCCTTTCATGAAGGATCATGCCAACATTATTCCATTCTCTCACAGTAATGCACTACAAAATATTGTGCTGTGTTCATTTACCATTTGATCTAATTTTTGTCTTTACTCTTTTTTTTTTTTTTTTTTTTTTTTTTTACTTTTTTTCCATCACATTTGCAGTTAGTCTCAGGAGCTTTGATGCCACTTCTGCCTTTCGCTGATTGTGGGGCTCAAATTCTTTGAAGAACACATGGTTTCACCAAGTTTGAATTCTCTAAATTTCTGGGGTTTTTTGTCTTGTTTTGTTTTGTTTTGTTTTTAAAATTTGGACAGCTTATTCTTGTATCTATAATATAATTCATTAGAAAACTGTACATTCTTTCAAACACGTATTTAATTCTGTTTTGCAGGCTGTAATCAGTGTCTATGAACAACAAATAACACTGACTTCAGCATAAGAATGACATTACTGTAATTTTCTTCCTCACACCATAAGGAGACCACATTTGTGCACCAACTACTGTCACAAACCCAGCTCTGAGTCCAATCTCCCAAATGTAGGTAACATCATCACAAAATCTTATATGCTTTGCTTTCTTCAAGTCTCTTTAAAATGCCTCATGCTTAATAGGCAATAAAGATGACATAGTCACTGACTTATAGGAGATATAAGAACCACAGCAGTTAATTAAAATTGTCAGGTATCATATCTTCGGAACACTTACTCAATTAGTAAATTCTTATTTGATCTATACCCATTCCAATCACTCCTAATGATCAGTATGACTGCAATCACTGTGTGCTAAGCATATCTGCTATAAATTAACAATTCTGTTTCGAACTGTTTCCCAGTATGCCTAGTCAAAAGCAGAGATATCTATTCTGCAGTATATTCCAAAATTCAGTATTTTTTTTTCCTGAATTAAAGCTGAAATCTAAAATACAGCTGCAAACAGAAATTAATTCAGGAAACCTTTCTTCTTTGGTATTATTCATCTCATCAAATCCAAATCTTCAGTATAACAAAATAGCTATCTTACCATTGCAGTTGGTGTCCCAATGTCAGCATAAAATTAAAATTATTTAAAACACATTAAGTATACTTGGCGCATAAATCAGAAACAAACAGTTACCTTATTAAAATGAAAAAGCCAATTCTCTTTAATAATTGTTTCTACTTCAAATCACCAAAACTGATATTGTCCAATTAAATGCCATGATTTTTATTAAAATATTTTTTCCTGCAGAGTCTAGTAAAAAAATTGATTGTGTCTCTCTACATTCTAATATAACTGATAAAAAGTAAGTGAGACAAACAGGCAGGACTGAATCACCAAAAATAATCAGCTAGATGTAATTAGCCAAATAAAAGTGACTATTATTGTACTATTACTTTGGGACTTCTTGTTCCTCCTGATCTGTGTACACTTGTGCACTGATGTTCTGAGGACCTCACTCTGAGTTCACATTTCATCCCACACTAATCCCCTCCTGAAGCTGATTGAAGATGGAGAGTGCAGATGAGTGTAAACAGATAATAGAATAACTTTAAAGATAATAGAAAATGGATTTGGCTGGTTGAGCAGAGGAAAAACAGTAGTGGCTTGCTCTATCAGTTATTTGGGATTCAGGGGTCTGTGATTATGTTTTATTCTAAGAATAAACACTTAGCACCCTGTAAACATGCTGACCATCTACTTTTGGAATAAGTTTCTGTCAACTCTCTGAGACTCCCACCTTCCTTTCTCACTGCTTTCTCTCCTGTTATCCAGAAGAGCCTGGGACTGTGGTCTGCATGTGCTCTATAATGTATTACTGTGCTATCATTATTTCCTCAAAGGTTTTGAGGAAATAATGATCACACAGTAGTGCATTGTAGAGCACTTTTTTTCCCCATTTGAAAAAACTAGGATAGGAGAATTCCAACGCAGCCACTAAACTTAGGGTTCTAGCTCATGACCTTTGCATCAAAGATGGCAATTTTGATAGAATCTTGTATATGACCTGAACCTTGTAAGTCCTTTCCATTTCCCTGAAATCAGGGTGGGCACTTGTTTCTCTTCAGTTGTGTGGGACACTGAAATTTGTGGTTCAGTTGCACTTGACTTCCAGAAAAAAGCAAGCTGTGGTATAAGAGTCTAAAAGGCTCCCTTCCCCTTCCTGCGTAACACCGTCTTTCCTTGAGTGCTGATTTTATCCCATTTATCCCATAGCTGGACATAGGGACTGGAGGGAGCAGCTGAGAGGGGCTGGGAGGGACTGACCACATCCCCTTCCCCACCCGTGCACACCCTGGGGGAGGTAAGTCAGGAGTGGAGAGGGGAAGCTGACAAAGGGAATAAAGTGTGGGGAGAAGGTGTGGATTATTTTGTTTGTTTCTTTCTCGCTATCCAAACCTATTCTAATTGGCAATGCATAAATTGATTTTTCCTAAATTGAGTCTGTTTTGTTTGTGATGGTAACTGGTAGGTGATCTCCCTGTCTTTATCTTGATGAAGGAGCTTTTCCATTTTCCTCCCTCACCCTGTTGAGAGAGCAGCTGGTTGGGCATCTGGAAGCTGTCCAAAGTCAACCTGCCATGCTGGTTTATTATAATACTATTTTATCCATATTCAGGAGCACCCCTAGTTTCTGTCTCATAGTTTTGCCAAAGAGTTCAATTGCAGCACATCTTTCAGGTCCCAAAGTTACAGTCTGAGAGCTGGAGACTGCTTCCTCTCTACAGTCAAAGGAGAGGAGAAGGGTCCTCTAGATGGATTTGGTATTCAGTGCAAATACCTTCGATACTCTGGAGATACTTTCACAGGAGAGGAAGAGGCAGAGCATATGTTTCGCTGAACTGTGTGCAGAGGGAAGCATTCATTCCTGCATTTAAGCTGCAAAGAAGGTATTTAATGCCAGGTACAGTAAAAAAATGGCTCTTAGGCTGCAACTGTGTTGGGAAATTCACCATTTCCCAGCACCTTCTCTGAAACAGATATTGAGCAACAATAAGGATTGTCTTAAACCCCCTTATCTTTTAAAACAGTGAGGGCTGTATTCTTTTTGTTTAATGTGAATGGCCTTTGGCCCTATGGTTCCCTGAACAATAAAGAGAATTGTCTAGAAGAGCCTGGGTTGACTGGGGCCAAAGCAATGCCAAGGGCCATTCTAACAGTACAGCAATATAAGCAATCAAGCCCCAGGGCATAGGAATGCCCTGCTGCTGTTTGATTTCCTAATACAGGTTTAACTTTAGAGTCAAATTTAATCCCTGAAACAAATCTGAATGAATGTCTTGAGACAAAGAGGTTTTGCAGGAGGCCAGAAAGGTGGGAATGCCACAGATGACCCTCAACACACATTGCTCCGCAAGCTCACATCTCCTATTCTGGGGCTGCTCAGATCATTTCTTGCAGAGGGTGAGCTCCCCCTGCTATTGACATCTTCTTGTCAGGAAAAGCAAATGATCCCCACAATTTTGATGTGCTATGTCATTTCCTTCACAAGCTGACATGGCCCCTCACGTCTTCAAAGTGTCACTGATATTAAAGCAGTATATACAATATTGTGCAAACCTTGCAATTCCAAACCATTCTCTAGCATTTTCAAGCACCTTCAAGTTTCACCAAGAAACTAATCAGCATCCACCGCAAAGGCCTGAAAAATCAATTCTGTCTCTGTAATTGAGAACTTACTTTCATTCAGTGTGGGAAGAAGCATGAAGATGATTTACTGATT
The DNA here is from genome assembly GCA_013397895.1 of Origma solitaria. Classification (NCBI taxonomy): domain Eukaryota; kingdom Metazoa; phylum Chordata; class Aves; order Passeriformes; family Acanthizidae; genus Origma; species Origma solitaria. Next base: position 10,015 of record VZRL01004594.1, on the reverse strand, counting down.
TAGGAACTGGGTGGAGTAGACCACAAAGGAATAAAATGAAAACATGTGCTGTGAATTATTTGCAAAGGAGGAGAGAAAGAGGGAAAGAAATGCCTGTAGATCTCTATAGATAGATCTGGGTATATAAATATATAATGTGGAGTACCAGTGAAACAAAGCACAGATGATTAGGCCAAACCAAACATTCACATTAAACATTGCACTTGGCCTCCTTTCAAAACAGGCAGCAGTAACAGCAGGGAGAGATGGCTTGCCAAAATTGCATCAGACACACATTAGGGAAGGAGGAAATGAGTTTACTTGAGCCAGCTGTGACATCAAAGGGGTTGGTCTTAAAATGGATTGTGGGAAAGGGTTCCCCCTTTGGTAAAGTTTGCAAAGTTCAGCCAAACCTTTATAAAGAGACCCAGCTCTAAAGAGAACTTGACTCTTTTTTTTCCTTTCCTAAAGAAAAACTGCATTCTCAGTCAGGAGTGTGAGACTGGGGACTAGTATAGAAGGGGAATAAACTTTAAGGGAAGGTGTGAAGGTTTGTTCTGGAAGAAGAGGATTTTATCCTAGATGGAATACTTCTCCCTTTTACAAATATGCTTTAGTAATAAGTATTGCTCTGCACTGAAGTGGTTGCAATAGTTTTTCATTAGGAACAGTCTTACTGAGATGAATGAGGAGGGCAAAAATATGAGAAACCATCCACTGGTTCAATAATTTTCCTGAACTGCAGCCAGCCTAATGGAAACTGTAGATAAAAATTAGAAAACAAATTAAAATGAGACTACTCCTGGCATCACTGACATCAATGGCAAAAGTCCCACTGACATCAGAGAGACGAGAACATATATCAGTGCACCAACTGCTCACTTAGACCATTTCCCCACCAACCTGCTTTGAGGGCTGTTGCAAGTCATCACAGCTCTAATTTCTATGCGAGAGTGTCTGGCTAAGGGAAGTCCCTTACTTAATACAACCTCACTGATGACAAGAGATGCTTCAAACAATGCACTGGCCACACTACTTCTCTTTGGGACCCTTCATATTCAAGCTCACATGGAAAACAGATACCATTTTGCCATGAGGTTTGTTTAATTTTTAATGCCCCTTAAACAGCTTAATCCCTTATCTGTTGACTCTCATTTAATGGAATGCATTCCAATTATACAAAATTATTTTTTTCTTCTTTCTCTTGATGCTAATTTACAAGATGTCAATGCTGACAAAAAACCCCAAAATAATACCAGTACTATTCAGAAATCTTCATCTTACTCTTCTAAAGGCAAATCTGTTAAAAATCTATAATGGTTTTCTCTTCATGCTCAAATAGTATTTAATTTTATTTTTTGCCAAGTATTTTCCTCAGACCATTTTTACTTTGAATCTGCCTAGCTGTGCAGTCCTCATTGAGAATGTGTAGGTGCATCTAAACAGGTCCATGCATAGTACACAGCATAGTGAATCCACCAAGTTAACTCAGAAGGTATAATTTAGGTCTCCTCAATATTATGAGTTTCATGTGTACTGTCAAGTGTCAAGAAATGTTCTCCAGCATTGAATGTCCATCACCTGAAGTGCTGGACAAATCTGACCTGGATCAGCAGGCATTTCTCCAAGCAGTGCAGCTGAGCAACAGCATTGGAGTAATTTGGTATTTCCTTCCCAGTGACAGACAAGATTTGCAGACATATAGACTGTAGCTTGTAGCAATCTTGCGTTCCAGTTTTGGGATATTTTCAAGGATCTTTTCAGAGATCAGCAGAAAACTGAACTGTCCCACAGCTGAGACCTAAAAAAAATTTCCAATTTGGTTTATGCTTTGTGAAGTATAAAGGCCCCCATGAAGCATAAAGAAAGGGCCCAGCAATTCTTTTAGAAGAAGGAAGACACCCACATGGTATTTCAACTTCTATTGATCTTTCTTGCCTGGTAGTTGAGGTAGAGGCTAAAGGGGATCTTCCTTGAATCCTGTGATTCATGACTGTCTTCTTTAATTTTTTGGTGGTCTAAATAATTGACAGGCGATGATTGCCTTTAACTGGGAATAGCGTAATAATACCTTTGTATTTTTATATATTAAAAAAATCCTCTTCTTTCCAATTTTTCCACAGTGATTGCAGTCACACTACTATCTCACAAAAGTCACTTGAATTTTTTCATGACCTAAGATCTTAAATATCTCTAACCACAAATCCATATCAGTCTTCTTCCAGCAGCTAGATCTCAGAGTCCGTCTGCTTCCTCCTTTTATCTGAGATCCTTATACTAGCTAGGATCAGGTGCTGTTTGTTAATCTTGCCATGTAAAGTAGTGTGAGATAAATTTTTCTATCTCACAAAGGACCCAATTAATCAACATTTATAAAGTGCTTTGAGATCTTCAGAGTGTAACAGTTACAACACTATGCACAAATACTTATTATTACTAATATTGTAAATCTCTCCTGTCAATGCTTTATCAGTTAGACACAAAGTTATTTCAGGTGCCAACCCAAGGACAGTAGCCAACACTGGTAATTGAAAGTACTGAAACTATTATAATAAATATAAAGAAAGAATATGAAACTATATAAATCAAACATGCAGTGTGTGGAGGTCGAAATAACCAATTTATTTTCACTCAAGGGATATAGCCTTGTGTAATTGGCACTTATGGTTTCTCTGCACTTCACCACTTGTGAATTTTGTGGTTGTCCCTCAATCATAAAGATAAACTGGTCTGCCATGATATGCAGTAAGTGAAATTTAAAATAATTGCTAAACATTTTGTTTCCATTATTGTAGTTGGATTTCAGGTCTTGCTGTAAAAACTTAAAAGAAATGAAGCTGTATGCATGGAAAATGGGAAAATCTTGAGCCTGGAGAAAGGCATCCCTATTCCTTATCTGACTGCATAGTTCTAAATAATTGTCACATTTATCTTGGTCAGCTTTTTCTATTAGACTGTAGTCAGTCTGTAGTGGATCTTCCCTGCGAGAAACAGAAGTTCTTGTGCCTTTTGGACTATCAAATACACAAACAACAAAGCACACTGGTACTAAGCTATCCTCATGTCTTATTCTCCTGCTTTGGACTCAACAGCATGTATTTCTCAGGAGATAATTCCTCTATCCCTGTTTCCTAACAGGTCTCTGTTCTGTGATTTCTTTAGGCCAGAACTTCTGGCAATAGCACAGCTTTGCAGAGACAGACACCACAGTTGTTTCTTTGAGCATGACCTCACCTTCTTAATATAATAAGTTGGAGAAATACTAATGAAATTCTATGCCTTTCACATTTTCTCTAGTAATTATTATACAGAGACTTCTGTTCTGAGTTCCACATTCTTCTGGTGAAGCAGGACACTAAATTTCTCAAATAGGCTATTAACATGAAAAATTGCATTCAAATGGGAACAGAGGGTGAATCTTACCTTCTCATATTAAGACAACCAGAAAGCTTAATAATGTGCTTTCTTAAGAAACAGGCAGACCTTTTAAAGCACCCTAACACTAAAGTTTGAAGCTTATGTCTTGAATCCTTTTCAAATTTTAAATATTGCTTCTTGTCTCTGGTTTTACCTTCAGTTGCATAATTAAGTTACATTTTTTCACCCTGTTTAGCAAGCCTGGAAACCTGGTGCTTTCCTGAAGCAATTTAAGTACAATTATGTCAATAAAATATATTGTTTCAGTGAGCTCTTCTAATGGTCAAATTTTTGATCAAGATCTTCAAACTGTTGCTGCACAAGTTGTGTCCATCTAAACCAAAAACAAGCTGAATTTTTCCTTCACACCTTACTTCATGTGATTCAGAGCTGAGCTGGTGCAATAGCACAATGTTTCAGATAAAAAATACAGACTTTGAATGGAAGGTCCTGTTCGAGTAAAAGTTAAGTCATCTTTTCGTTTTCTAAACTCAGTAGCCTCATGACTGCTCTCTGTTGTGTATAGATCTCAATGCCATTAATGCCACCATCATCCCACAGCCACACTGTCAATGCCAGCCTGGTAAAATGGACATCAACACTGGCATTCACAACTACTTGTTTAACCCTAATTTGCTCAGCAAATTCAGAATAGCTGGCAAGACCCTTCTACAGTATATAAAAACAGTGCCAGACAAAAGAGTTAGCAAGCTTAAACTCTACATCATTTCTCATTAATCTAAATTAATTCCTTGTAATCTGAAAGATGTGTTAATTTTGATTTGATAATTAGGTTTTGAGGAAGATGGAAGTGTACTGCCTAGTATTCCGTGAAAACTGCTACTTCATTGTAAGTCTTGACTTTACTGGGACTAATGTAACAATAACTTTTTATTTTTATATTAAAAAATATGTATCTTCTCCTTTCTAATTTCTCCACAGTGGTTACAATACAGAAGAAAATTTTAAAAAAATCAGTATGAATTCACCAAATATTTTATCCTTCTTCAATCATCTGTTTGATAAAATATGCCCAATGAAGATGTACTTTTCTATCAGATGACTGGTTAGGACATTTTCCCTGGAAGTAGGAGAACCTCCTTAATTTCCTTCTACATCCTGAAGTGATTTCAGCTTGTTATACACAGAAAGTGGATACAGACTTCAATTTCCATTTTCCCGTTTCAAGCATCAGTGTAACCTGGGGGTAGAAGGAGAATTGATGCTTGTGTTGTTGATGTAGCCCCTTTCACTTTGAGTGAATATTTAACCCTTAACCAGGGTTGGACATGGAGTCCAGATGCTCTGTTGCCCCACCAAAAGTCTTAAATATCAAATATAAGCTACTGGTTGATTCTCAGTGAATTATGATTTAACCTCAGGGGCAAAGATATTTTAGTTTGCCTGACCTGAGGAGATTCAGACCTCATCTTACCTTGGATGTTCTTCTACCCAAATAAGTGGCAAAACAACTGCTTAAAGGCTTGTTCTGAAACAGGTCTTCCACTGTCTCTGCCATTAAAGTTGTTTTCCCATGTATCAGATATTTGGCAGTTAAGCAGGTGTTTCCAATAAAAGGCTAATAATGTAAGTAGTGGTCATTATAATGTTTTACTCTTTGCCTTTTAGAAATAAATGCTCAAAATTGCAATTCAGTGTCTGAGCCTAGTTGGAGTCCAGATACATTTTCAGGCACAGAAAAGAGATTTTACATGTCAAAGATACCTCCCTACTCTTCTAGAAATGAAACCCAAGTGCTATAACTTCCTTTGAGTCTTTTCTCCTTGATTCTGATTAACGCAGTCCATAGGAAAAAAAAAAACCCCTGCAAATTAGTCAGTCAATCATGCCGAGGAAGTAAAACTAATTTGGTTTTAAATGTTTTCATTATTTTTTAAATCTGTAAGTACACAAATGAATCTGGATCCGCTGGCCATTTTCCCATGTGTTTGCTAGAGCCCAGTCAGAGAGGGAGCTCTGTCGCAGTGAGCCTGTGTCTGTGCAGGAGAGAAATTTGCTGTGCTGCACTAGTGGTCCTTGGATTGTTTCTTTATGGAAAAGCCTGCTAACATTTCCTGATTAAGCTGGCTCTTAAAAGATACTTACGGCTAGACAATGAGCTCATTGTCACTGTGCCTATGTACACCATGATTTCTGAAATTATTTTAAAGTCTCTTGCCCAGGGTTAGTATTAATATGTATTCCATCTCATACATAATGAAAATAACTTGGTAAAGTAATGCTATACATGTGTTGATTAAGATTTGGTTTCTGGAGTTACGTCTTTGTTTCTGACTAAAAGGTAGTTCAGCCAAAGAATACGTACAAGATCTACCCACAAATACATTTTGGTTTTGTTCATACAATAAATAAACCCTCTTTTTTTCTTTAAAGGAAGTTGAGGAGCAGAGAGTCTTTTTTTCCCTCTATTCTAGCTTCTCAAGGGCAAAATAATAGAAAAATGTATTCAGATCAGATGTGAAAATCTTATTAGGAACATCTGTGCTAATCAATGTTTACAAAAAACATAAATAAATTATACAAGACGGGAATATTAGAAAAGACAGTTCTTCGTTTTATCACTCTTCAAGCTATTACATAAATAAGACCTGATCCTCCAAATCTGGAGGCATATGAGCATTGTCTTTGAAGCTGATGGATTCGTTGAATTAACATGAATAAATTGCTACTCACATGACTCAGGACTTGGACGACTGAATCTCTGATATAAATATTTTTCTCCCTTGCACATCAGCTTGAATAAATCAGCAAAAGGGTTTTTTTTTCCGAACTGTTTGAAGACTAAGAAATCAGTTTAAAACTGTTCTCTATTCCTGGCCTTGACTTCAGCCTCAGCCATAAGCCTGGTCCTACTCCAAAGACTACCAGCAGTTCAGAGAGGTCATCTACCTCACTGGAATCAGGGAACAGAACATTTTGACCCTCTTCACTGGATTTCAACCATCCCATGTATTAAATTACATGCAAAAGCTAGGACAGTGAAATCAAGTCCACCCTAACAGGCAATCCTCTTGTACCAAAGTTTTTATCTAGCCCTTACCTGGGTGGCCATTTTGCTAGGGTGATTAATCTCTCCTAGCTGAAATTTAGCTGTGGTTAAACGTAAAAAGGATGTTTTTTCTCTCTCCACCAAATGTGGGATCATTATTCTGCACCGACCTTCACGAGCCAAGAGTACTTTGATGACAAAATACATAGCCTGGGAAAAAGTGTTCCTACCCTCAATTGTTCTTTGGACAATTTTATTAGCTTTGACTCAAGCGGAGGAAACGTTATCATATAACCTGTAAGAGCTCACATGATTTAACCTGGCAATTCAGAAAACTCAGCTTAGGTAAACTGACAAAACACAGAGATGTATCCACAAATGATTCCACAAATGCAGTGTCTATGATTGGAGTAATGCAGAGGTCAAACCTCTCAATTGCCTTCTACCTGGATTATTCTGGGATGGATGGCCACAGGGCCTGGATAAATGTCTATATAGACCAGATGGTCGTCAAAGGCAGCAAAATGGTGTTTTGAGCATTTTCGTGAGAACAAAAGTTCACTAAAGAAAGATAGATCAGTCAGAGGAAAAAAGCATTAATTATCTCTAAATGCCAAAGATCAACCACTAACACCCTTAAACTGCATTCCATGGTAGATTCTCGTAACATTTCGAAGCTTTTCACAACTCTAGCAAATTTTTAGACAGACTAAGCCAAGACCTATGTTAAAATTGGGTGAAATTCATACAGTGAATGGATTTTTTTTCCATTTGCCCTCCTTCAGATTACAGTGCTTGACCTCTGCTGACTTTAACAATATTCAGCCATATGTTCCTAGATTAATGTTTCATTTTGCACACTCAAGAAAGAAGATGCCATGCTGGAACAGATCAAGGATTGATTCCCTTTCAGTAACAGTCTATACCTGGTGCTTCAGGGGCATTTGAAAAGTTAGCACTGTAAACAATGCTGGTAATCTAACACCATGTTAGTAATTCAATTTACCATCATTCAAAACAATGTGGAATAATCCCTATGGGACTCAAATTCTTTATACCCTTCAGCAGCTATGAAGTTATAGAAAGTCAAGAAAAGTGCATACTTTTTTTCATTCAAGCACTGTCCTTTAACATTGTTCTTGTGGACGTCTTAGGTCTGTTCACAAGGGTACATGTTCAGGTTACTGAAACGAGCAGGTCTCACCTGTCTTTCAATATCCATTTTCACAGAGCAGTGCTGGTGGTGCTCCATTACCTGCCGGTGATGGAGATACCAGTGATGACTTTTAGTACCATTCAGAGGTGTACAAATAATGTGTGTCTCTAATATATTCATACCTTTAGCATTTAGTTAAAGGCTCTGAGTTAAATATTGAGGTTTGTTCTGACAGAAACTTGTTCCTACTCTGTGTGCAGATGAAGATGGAGAAACTTGTATTGATCTTATCCAAGGATGAGAATCTAGCACACTGAAATGAATTACCCAGGAGTAGCATTTCCTCTGAGCAGACTGAATCCATCATGGTGACAGTTTTGTGGAAAAGTCCACGTTTATACTATACCAAAGAGCAGGTTATTTGGGTGGGATTAGAGATAAAGATATCGAACATCTTCCATATGCTGGGGCAGATTATTCCCTGCTATGCTGTAATTTCACTGGACATTTATCCAGGTTTGGATGGTTTATCTTGGGTTTGATTTTCCAGCTGGCATTTACTATTTTCCTTCTCCAAATCAAGCTCTCAATTTTTCCCAAGGTACACCTCCAAAGTTGGTTGTGACTTTTAGAAATCTCGCCACCGACCCTCAGATCTTGTGGTTTTGGCTTGTGGATATTACTGGTGTCTATGTCTGAGAGAAAAACATTAATCTGAAGCCTTGTGTCTTGGCTTCTGCTGTATATCATGACCAGCTTTTACTTTTGAGCTCAGCTACATTGCCCCTATCAAGAATTTTTTTCTTATTCTTACATCATCACTGCTGTTTCCACCTCCACTTGTGTAGGGCAGAAACAAACCATTGAACAGTGCTTAATTCAGAAGAGCACTTAGCCTTGAGTTTCATGGTACTTTGAAGTCATAGTTCATTCACAATTTAGATACTTATACCAAGCATATCCTTTGCAGTGAAGCATTTAGCCCGTGTTGTGTTCATAAATAAACAATGGTCACTAGAATCTTGGTAGACACAACTTTAAAATCAATTTTATTTACTGACAAGTAGTGATCAGTTCTTATTTATGAAGCTCAATTAAGGATTGTTGAGCCTTCACAGAATACAAAAGGAATTATAATCAGCTACAGTCCCACTCTGGACTTTCCAGCCAAGAAAGTTTCAAGTGATGAGATTTGCCTGCGCTATTTGTCGAACGCGTTTCCATGTCTCCGAGAAACAAATAATCTTGACACAGTGGAAACTTAAGGGATACTCCTTATACAAAAAGGAGAAATCCTGCCTTGCCAGCTTCATCCCAGCTGTAAACCTTTTCAGTAGGTTGGCTCTGTGGTATGTGGAGAGCACAGGGCTTGCTCTGTACATAGGGCCAAGACTCACCGTTCTTTATCCTCCTCTGCCAGTGTGGAGGGACTCAGTCTCGCTCCCTCCATGGACTGAGGCCAGGCGCTTGCACCCTGGGGAGCTGGGAGGTGTTTTGGCCCCATGTCCTCACTTCTTTCTTTAAATAATTAAAAAAAAAAAAAAAGGAAAAAGAAAAAGTGGCTTATAACTTTAAACCTTCCAGTAACCTAAGAAAAAAATAAGCCCTTTTTAATAATCTAGTACTTTGTTAAGTGAACAAGCAAGAGGAAGAAAGAGCCCTTCATCCCACACAGAGACAGATTTCATTTCCCTAGAGAGCACTCAAGGGAGCAGATGACTCCAGGACCTTTGTTCTGGACACCTACAGGCATGAACAGAGCAAGGACTGCCCTTGGCTCCCAGGGCTGAAGGAAAAAATCCTCATCAGCTGCATGATCAAGTCTCCCCTACGTCCCCTGGTAAAAGTCTGACATAAATCAAGTGTGCTACCATGGCAGGGAGCCCAACTCTTCTGGGAAGCACACTCAAACAGCGGCTGTGCCAGAGAACTCAGCAGCACTTCGAGAATGGAGGGTGAGCAGGCTATAATTAGGATGTTGAACTACCCATGGTTGTTTGCTCAGGAATCCTTTGGAAACTTCAGACCATAAGAAGACACTCAAAGTGTATTTTCTGTTCAGGGGCAGAGCACTGCCACAGATCTCCTTCAGGTATGAGATAATAATTACTTTATCTTCTGGCCCTTTGTTTCAGTTGTCTTGCCCCAATTTGCCCTTTCCACAATGCCTCTTGCTATTTTACACAGATTTTAGGTAATTCTCCGAAAGGCAGAGATACTCAGAAATAAACTTCCTACTCATGTACTGCATCACTCCAAACAGAGCCAACATCCCTGCAGCAGAACTTTAAACTCTTCTGACGTTTCTTACATGTGTTTTGCATTATTATTTTATCTCTTACAGACTCCTTTTATTTTTTCTATTCTGTTACAGGGTGGCTGTAGTTTTTATTAATCAAATCCCAGAGGAAAGACTTAAGGAGCAAAAATTACCATTATAGTTTTAAAATAAA